>CM062297.1:762570044-762673246 GCA_031216915.1 Pictodentalium vernedei
GTTCAGACTCTGGAAGAAATTTCTCGTCGAGCACTAATTGATTATGTAATGCTTCTCTCCTAATCGCACTTGGATACCCCACTTTTCTACACAAAAAGTGGGGTATGCGAAGTGCGGTTTTATATGGAGTGCACATGTAATGCAAAGTAAATTTGAGAACAATAATTTCAAATTGTAGCAAAACCACTGATAGGACACTGAAGACCAATTAAAAACATTCCTTACATGTTTAGAGCTTTACAAAACACTGATTTGACACCCAAGCTACTAAATCTTCACAACGATCTACCAGACCATTGTTATGAAAATATTGATAGTACGGGCAATTATCAGTGAGAACAAACTTAGAATATTGGTTTAATATGAGTTTGCAACATTAAAATCTGCTTTTTTTATTTTTTGTTGGAGACCCCCAATCCTTCAAATATGGCAGTTTTCCTGATGGGCAGTTATAAGCTGTGTTTTTTGAATAATAATAAAAAATTGAATGGCAATTTTTGTGAATAGTGCTGGCCAGTTTTGGTGTTACATTGTGTAAAGAGTTAAACTTCATCACTGATCTTTTAGTTTTGATTTTTTTAACAGAAATATATGAGTGAATCAGACCTGTTGGGTTTATTCATCATCTTCAGAAAGGAGTATGCTTGAGGAGTACATCACAAAAATGTATGGAGTTATGCTGGTATATGTGCATCAGTGATCCACAGATGGTTTTATACATAGAAGATACACCAGATAACAACAAATATTACACCACTTACAGAACAAGTGGAAGAAGAATCAACTATGTTGTTTGGCCAGCTCTCCTCATACAGAAGGATGGTAAAATTCTTTCAAAGGGTGTAGTGGAATACAGCAAGTATTAGACATTTAACCCTTTACCCAACGCAGACGATATCAAAATTTATTATTTTAAATATCATTTTTAAAAAAATTTCTGAAAATTTCAACAAAATCGTATCATGTGATCCCTCATTGGAATGAGCTCAATGGGCTCGTTCCAATGTGGGGTCACATGATATGGTTTTGTCGAAATATTTTGAAAAATTCAATTTTTTCAACTGCTCAATTTGCATATTACACGGACAGATGCGGCACTTCGTTAGGTAAAGGGTTAAACAGACATTTCAGATATCCATATTAGTTTTGAGTAGTTGTCTCAGTGTCTGTACCCTTCAATAAAGCACCGAAAGACTAATGTCAAAACGAATATACTAATATTCTTTTTGTCAATATCGGCCTGATATGTTATGCGACTTTTACTTGTTAAGCATTAATATTAATATTATAGTTGGAGATTAAGAAAGTGCCAGTGAGAAATATTGTAAAACAAGAACTTGGAGATTAGAAGGGACAATGGTGTTAGGATGACGCCTGTGGGGGCAGGGGGAATGAAGACCTCCTCAGCAGAGGGTGAGAAACAAATGAATAGAGTTCGCAAATATTTTCCCATGGGCTTGATGAATTGGACATTTCGCATTTCAGCTTGGGAGTTTCGGTCTCAAACAAGATGCCAAGGGGTGTAGCCATGGAGGGTCATGGGGTCGTATGCCCTCACCCGTCCTCGAATCACAAAGGTCCACAGCCGATATTCTCCACAGCAATCTAATACATGCCTACACTGAATTTGATTCATTTTCCCTCAATAAAAAATCTTTGATCACTGCCGATATCAAATATTGAATACCTCCCTCCTCCCCACCATCTGTCGGATGTTACACCCATAGGCCTATTGAGGCAAAACTTTTGTACAGTGTTCGGTTTTTGGAAATGTTCAGACAGTTACCTCCATTCCACTTTGGAGCAAATTTTACCCGAGATACTCAGTGCACTAGAGTTTTAAAAACATTTCTGTGTATGAGGGGCCTCTGAACCCCTACTCTAGGGAGGGGCGCTCTCTCTCTCAGACCCACCACCCCGCTCGGACTTGGTTCCATGGGGCATGACTAAGGCATGTTATGCTATGCTGCCGTTTATTGAATGTCCAGCCCCTCCCCCCCCCCCCCCCCCCCTCCCCCCTTATTTGAGAATTCAATCGGTTTTTGGAAATGTTCAGACAGTTACCTCCATTCCACTTTGGAGCAAATTTTACCCGAGATACTCAGTGCACTAGAGATTTAAAAGCATTTCTGTGTGTGAGGGCCTCTGAACCCCTACTCTAGGAAGGGGTGCCCCCTCCCCCATTTCAGAATCCAATCTGCATTCAATAAGATTCATTTACATAATGAGGCCTATATCTGCCATAGACTTAATTAACTAATGGCGAACAGATACCAACACACAACCACCCACCCCCCCCTCCCCCCCCCCCCCCCACTCTCTTTTAATTATTGTTGAACTTCTTCCCCCAAAAGTATGGATTGTGACCTCCACACTGGAACAAGTGTCAATGAGTGTCAGGCTATGTTTTTAGGGCCAAAAAAAGAAATCATGTATTTTGTAAATTTGTGCAGGCCATAGCTACAAGTGAGTGTACATAGTCTTCCATTTACATGTACGTAAGGCAAGTGTTAAACAATTATAAACAATAAATAAACAACAACAACCCCCCCCCCCCCCCAAAAAAAACAACATTGTGTTGAACAGTGTTTTGAGGGGGGGGGGGTGAGGTTGTGTCCCCTTCCAGCATCCCGACCCCTCCATTTCCACATGTCACCTTCACTGCTGTGATCGAAAAGTTATCAAGCAAGAATTAAGCAAGAAAAATACATTTTGAAAAAGCCATTTCAACCAATTGTGTGGTTCCGGTGTTCAACTGTTTACCTTCATGTACAAAAAATACGCTTTTTATCCCTGAAGTAAAAATCAGACTGTCCGCCAATCAGACAATTATAGTCAATCAGTCAATCTGTGTTTGTATGCCCAATCACCAGAAATACGGTTCTTTGGGGTTATTAAGCATTCTGATAATCGCATATATAAATCAAGTTCAGTGTGAAACTGGGAAAAAAATATATTTAAAAAATAGTAAAGAGGACTCTAAAATAAGAAACTGCGTGGGGAAACTCCACTCTGAGTGTACGTGTCATAATTAACCTCCATCATCTCATTCAACATATTGAAGACAAATTATTAACCATTCAATAGAGTCCTGTGAACCAAGAATGTAACAAATTTGTCACAAACTCCCAATAAAAATCGACTGTGGATACAGAAGTCACACCTCACAATGTCAATTGAACTTGCACAAGAGAAGATGGTTACAATAGTTTGTTCTGTAATTAAAACCTGTGGACAATAATCTTTTGATAAGACGGGTATTAGTGACCAGTGTCATAATCGAACTACTATTTGTTATTGTTTGAAGCTTCTTTTGTTCACCGACTCTCAGCAGCCTATTGTTTTGTACATGTTAACTGCAAATTTAATAGTTGAACAAAATCACTTGGCAATGTGAATAACCTAACATTTAACAGAGAAAATTAGTTTTTTAGACCCCTCTCTCTCTCAATTTATAAGCTTGGCATAAACTTCAGAAAAAATCAACAATGGAGGTGGGGGAGGGGGGGTGATGAAAGTAACGAGAGTGTGGTAATTTCTTATTTAATTTCTTTTTTTGGGGGGGGGGGGGGGGGGGGGGGGATTATTCATGTCACTGGTTGTGGCATCTAATTCTTAAAATTTCTGGATAAAATCTTAGGAGCCACCCACAAGCATTGAAAGACGGCTAGCACTTTTGCAAATCTATTAAACTTATAAATAATTGTTGCCCACCCCCCCCCCCCCCCCCCCCCCCACACACCACCCACCCCACACACACACACACACACACAGTGATTTTAGTGGTAATCAATCTAAAATGCACATGATGAGCAACGACTTGATATGTAAGGTCTAAGTGTTGATCTTGCAGGCTGTGTTTTGACTTCATATTAAGTTAAAACAATTGTCGTATTCAACAATATTATGGCGAATAAATGATTAAAATTGCTGGTGGTCTTTCTTTTCAAGGGTGGGGTGAGTTGGTGTGGGGGTTATCATTAGAAACTGTAATTAATTGATTTCAGTTGATGAAAGTGAACAAGATGACAATATATCACAAGCACAGATCCGTACAAATTATAACGAGGGGTCCAAAACCCGGGTGATTAAATTCAAGTTTAATTCATTGATTCTCTGGCAAGTGATAGCTCGCTTTGGGGAAATAGGTAAGGGTTTAGGATGGTATTAAAGGTTGGTGGAGAGTCCTAATTTTTTTTTTTGTGGGGGGTGATGTCAACAGCCGGTAAATAGAAATATACCCAACCTGTTTTATTCTTGGACCTTCCCCGGTTCATGTAGGTCATACTGTTTACCATTAGCAGGACTGACCTTTTGTTTTTAAAAATTATTCCTATTAAATTTTAGCTTGCTGTTATACACTTAGAGTACCAGTATTTCCGTATTTATTTGCGTGAATGTGTCATTTACAACGATGTTTATTAAATTTTCACCTGGTGGGCTTAAATTGTAATGAGTGCTGCGAAACCCTCGATAAAGTTATCCGTTCGCACGTGCATATTTTTCCAGAGGTTTAATAAAAACAGAAGCGCGAATGAATTTAAATGAACAGCATTTAACACAAACACAACCAATTAATGTTTTTAAATATACACATTTGTGCTGCTAAAGCAAACCACCATGGATCGGTGCTGAGATGTTAATCAAATTTTTTTTCTTACAGTATGCAGTGAGCATTGGTGGGATGTCACACGTATTTGTGCCGGCGCCTCATTGGTTTGTAATAATTAATGGGCAGGATTACGGTCATGTCAATGTGTCGAAAACAGAATAGCACTCCGCGGATTAAAATGTTGTATTAGTGACACTTTTTCGACACGTTGGCCTGCCAAATTAATAATTTTCTTATGGTTATGCATTTTTGAACAAAATAGTTTCCTTTTGATTGATTCAGATCTTGCCTGTTCGACATTTAGTTCACGAGGTGTGATTTTTATACCCCCTGCAAACAAAGTTTGGGGGGGTATATAGGAATCACCTTGTCCATCAGTCCGTCTCTCCATCCTTATAAGCGCAACTCCTCCTAAACCGTTTGAAGAATTTTCATGAAACTTTACACAATGGAAGAACTCCATATGAAGATGTGCATGAAGCAATATAATTCCGTTCTGACATTTCCAGGGGGAGATAATCTAACTTTTACATTTCAATTGCTACATCATATGGTTGTGTCCTCGTAAGCACAACAACTGAGGTGCAGGGGGTATCACTTTGTGAGCTTGCTCACAGTACCTCTAGTTTTGTCAGGCTGTACTGATAGCAAGGTTAATTGGTTATACTTGGTATTTTTCCCAATGATATAGGATAGTAATGCAAACCGGGTTTGTCACCCCTAGTTTAGCACTTGAAATCAGGGGGTGATGGTTATACTTGGTATTTTTCCCAATGATATAGATAGTAATGCAAAACCGGGTTTGTCACCCCCTAGTTTAGCACTTGAAATCAGGGGTGATGGAAACCGGATTTTTAATGGACTGTACACATAATGCTGACTTGCAAAACTCTCACATTGGACTTCTTGATTGGAATCACAAGAAATTTTTTAAATTATCCCCCACCAAACAAAGTTTGTGGGAATATTAAAATAGGCTTGGTCCTTCCATTCATCCATCTGTTCGTCATTCTATCCGTGGTCATATCTTTGCAACCGATGGCCATATTTTCATGAAACTTCACATGCATGCATCCTATGATAGTCATTCAGGGCCCAGTGAAAATTGATCTTGTCTGCACGTACTTCGCAGAGTTATGTCTGGTGGTTAATTTCCAAATTACCAGTCTATTTCAAATATTTTGGGGTGACTAGAAGCTCTATAAGTGGCAATGTCGGTCTGTCTATCTGTCGGTCTGTCTGTCTGTCGGTCTGTCTGTCCTGTGACCAACGAGTTTCAAAACTCAATAACTTTTGAAATACTTGATGGAATGACTTTATATTTGGCATGTAAGTGTATCTTATTGATGTCTAGCCACTGTTCACTGCATGTGTTGTTCCAAATATGTTTATTGGACTTATGGCCCTTGACGAACTTGAAAATTTGGGGTAGTATGAGCGCATGAGATGTTTAAGTGAAATAATTTCGAATATCAGCTTCACCTACCCAGTTATTCAGGAGTTATGCCTCTTTAACTTTTATTTTTAGCTCAACTTGACATACATCTGTATGTACGCACGTATGGCCACAATTTCCTTTGGCACAGGTTGCATTTATGATCAGAAAACTTGGTATGCTTGTTGGTGGTGGCCTCTAGATGGGAGCTATCAATTTTCTTCCATTTCCTTCAAAAAATGTTGCCACTGGCAATGACCTTTGATGAACTTAGTGCAGTTATGCATCAATATTTCCCTTTGGCACACCCTGCAGAGCACATTTTTAACCGGATCGCTTTGAAATTTGTTGTGCTTGTTTGGGTTGACCTCTAGATGGGAGCAATCGATTTTCTTCCATTTCCGTCAAAAAATGTTGTCGCTGGCAACGTTCTTAGAACTTAGTTTAGTCAGACTTCAATATTTCCCTTTGGCACACCATACAGGGCACATTTATGATCATATTGCTTTGAAACCTGGCATGCTTGTTTGGGGTGACCTCTAGATGGGAACTATTTGATTTTCTTCCATTTCCGTCAAAAAATGTTGCCTCTGGCAACAACCTTTGAACTTAGTTTAGACCTCAATATTTCCCCTTGGCACAACCTACAGGGCACATTTATAATCGGATTGCTTTGAAACCGGGCAAGCTTGTTTGGGGGGGTGACCTCTAGATGGGAGCTATTGATTTTCTTCCATTTCCATCACAAAATGTTGCAGCTGGCAACGACCTTTGGACTTAGTTTATTCAGACCTCAATATTTCCTTTTGGCACACCCTGTAGGGAACATTTATGATCGGGTTGCATTGAAACCTGGCATGCTTGTTTGGGGTGACCTACAGATGGGAGCTATTGATTTTCTACCATTTCCATAAAAAATATTGCCGCTGGCAATGGCCTTTGAACTTAGTTTAGTCAGGCATCAGTATATTCCTTTGGCATGCCCTACAGGGCACATTTAGGATCGGATTGCTTTGAAATGTGGCATGCTTATTTGGGGTGACCTCTTGATGGGAGCTATCGATTTTTTTTCATTTCCATCAAAAAATGTTGCCACTGGCATCGTTCTTTGAACTTAGTTTAGTCAGATATTTCCCTTTGGCACACACCCAAAATGGATGGATTGCTCTGACATTATGAATATACGATGCTGTTATGTTGAAGTTTCACCAAATAACTTTGGAACCAATGATCTTCAATTTTGCCATTTCACTCAAAACTTACCAAGTTCAGGTTTGTCAGGTTGAGTTACAGTATCATTGACACTTTCATTATTCAAATTGGCAAATTTTGAAAGGTTCAGAGCTTTTTCCAATGATTACCAAATGATTCAAAGTTATTTTTGGTGTGTGACCTCACAGGGCAATAAAATGAAATCAGTTTGGATACCAGCCTTGCCTGATCTATTTTGTTGAAGTTAATTTACTTTAATTTTTTTTTAGGAAACCGGTACTCAAATAAAAGTTGTCTGGGGTTTTTTTTCAAACATTTTCTCACCGATTACCAACTGTTTCCAATTATGTTTGGTTTTTGCCTCATAGAACAATAAGGTGAAAAGAGTTTGCATTCCAGCCTCATCTGACTCTTTTAGCTTAAGTTACTCCAAATTGTTCATCAGTGATCAGTGACACCCTTCTTAGAAAGATATCTTGGAAAGGGATATCGATGCAGTGCACTTGTTAATGTTAACTTCAGAAGGCTCAGTCTGTATTAGTCCACTAAGGCTCTAAGTTAATTTATTGGTGTGGTATGTCCTGTCAGTACATACCACACCAATAAATTTTCTGTCCAAGCTTGATCTAAACATTTATTTACTTGCACATAATAATGCTGCCTTAGACACGGAAAAAGGAAATGGATATTCGAATATCAATCAAATACTTTGAACAAATAATCATACCCTAAAACCTGCAACTCATTACAGCACAAGCCAAGACTTTCCAATGACACATAAAATTGAAATAACTTTAGTGCATGTACTATGTATAACTAGATACACAAACTTATTATTAGAATAATCCTATTGAATGCATATATTTTTTCTGTACCAAGCTGTTTATTATACATTCATTTAATCAAATAATTATGTATTGATTGTGATAAAAAGTTCTGTTATATATGGAGGCATAACTTTGGGTGTAGAAGGATGTGACTCCCCCCACCCCCCAATAATTTCCAGCTGGGACATTTTTATCTTGATTGGAATCTTAGATATCAATTTGCTCTTGCTAGTACAGTGGAGCCCACTTAATTGGATATCTCTTAAATGAATAACCGTGTTACCATACCTCCAGTACAAATTTGACCTGTTAATTGAATATAGGTTACAGAGTAAACTCCTGTTAATTGAATAAAACTTCTTGTAACCTGTCAAGAAATTACCCTGACTCTCCCCAGTTTTTCTTTGTTTGTAGACCTATTTGGCCTCAGAACATCCAATACAGGCATTTAATCTATAATATCTTGTTTGGCAGAACTCATGGAGCTCTGTTAAACAAGATATATAGAATAAATGCTAATTTTATCTCTGTAACACAGGAAAGTGACACAATCCCTGTTAATTGAATACTCCTGTTAATTGAACAATTTTCACTGGCAAAGTGTCAATTAACAGAGTTTCACTGTATTCACATACTTTCTCACAAGCCTAGATTGACTACTTGGGCTTATGTCGCACGTAAAGTCGGTCTCATACACATGGAGGTCTGTGGCCAATTCAGTCCCAGCATGACCAATTTTGAATTTGGTATATGCTAATTAAATAAAATGTTGGGAACCTCATGCATCACGCTACTGCATGCATTTATCCCAGAACAAATTTCCTGTGTTTTTAACTATAATCCCAATTTTCAAATATTCCAACTACATTATCAAGGCATGCCTTCAAAGAAGGCATGCCTTGATGATGAACTTGGTATATCATATCAGTTTGGACTTGAGTCACGACAGTCAGTACAAAATGGGTTAACACTTCCCCAGTCTGTCATCTTCATGACACCTCTTGCTAAATAAAAATTGTAATAAATTATCTCTTGCTTGATTGAATTTGAATGCAAGATAAGACTTTTAAGATGAGTTTTACGAGTGGAAGACATCATTCTGTTCTTAACCCTCTGCACAGTGATGTCAGCATACTGAAATTTCAAATAGAAAATTTTTCCCATAATGCAACTAGAAATTTACACAAATTCAATCATTATGGAGCTGTGTCAAACAAAATTCAATTGGTTAAGGGATTGTCTGACAAACTTTGTTTTGTGTGAGCAGACAATTTTAAAAAGCAACATTATTTTGTGAATTCATATAAAAATACAAAAAAATGACTACCATTGTCTTGGGATAGCACCAATGGAGAAAGGGTTGACACCTTTTAATTTCTGACAAAGAAATCTAAGTGTAAAATTTCTGTGTTCTGCAATATACAATTCCTAGCTGCATTATGAGAACAATTTGGAGTATAAAATTTTGATATTTTGACATCAGTGTGCATAAGATGAGTTATCCAACATTCGTACTCCAATAGAGCTGTGGAGGACTCATTTGGCATACTCTGATGGCACCCATAAATTGTTTTTCGGAATTAAAAAAATCTTCTCCAGAACCATCAATTAGAATCTTTGATATTTGGTATATAACATCTCTACGGGGTCAGGTTCAAGTGTGTTCAGATCGAGTCCCTGAGTTAATATTTGGTCTCTGTTTGGAAGCCCAAATTTTAACTTTGCACAATATGAGGAAATTTCTTTAAAAATCTTCTTCTTCAGATCCACCAGTCAGAATCCTGTCATATTTGGTATACAACATATATAGGGGGTCCTGATTCAAGTTTGTTCAAATCAAGTCCCTAGGTTTATATTTGGGCTCTATTGAAGCTCTATTGAAGATCAAATTTAACTTAGGTCAATATAAGAAAATTTCTTCAAAAATCATCTTCTTCAGATCTACCTGTACCTGTCAGAATCATATCATATTTGATATACAACATCTCTGGGGGATCAGATTCAAATTTGTTCAGATCAAGTCCCTGGGTTTATATTTGGGGTATGGGAGCCCAAATCTTTTACTTAGTGCAATACGATGGAATTTCTTTAAAAATCTTCTTCAGATCCACCACTCAGAATCCTCTCATATTTGGTATACAAAATATCTGTGTGAGTCAGTTTCAGGTTTGTTCAAATTGGGTCCCTAGGTAAATATGTGTGTCCCTCCCCCCATGGGCCCCCAAATATTAACTTAGTGCAATGTAAGGAAGTTTTTTTTTAAATCTTCTCTTTAGACCCACCAGTTAAAATGCTTTCATATTTGGTATACAACATCAACAGTATCACCTCTATGTGGGTCAGTTTCAGATCTGTTCAAATCAGGTGCCTGGGTTAATATTTGGGCCCTCTTTTGGAGCCTGAATTTTAAGATAGTGCAATTTGAGGGAATTTCTTTAAAACATTTTCTCCAGAACTATCAAATAGAATCTTTTGATATTTGGTATATGACATCTCTAGAGGTGTGAGATTCAAGTTTATTCAAATCGGATCCATGAGTTGATATTGGGGCTCCCTTTGAGACCCGAATTTTAACTTAGTGCAATATGAGGAAATTACTTTAAAAATCTATTTCAGATTCACCAGTCAGAATCCTTTCATATTTGATATACAACATCCATAGGGGAGTCAGATTCAAGTTTGTTCAAATCGAGCCCCTGGGTTATTAATTTGGGCTATCTATGGGAGGCTGAATTTTAACTTGGTGCTATATGAGAAAATTTCTTTAAAAATCTTCCTCTCCAGAACCATCAATTACATTCTTTTAGTACACAGCATCTCTAGAGATTCAAATTTGTTCAAACTGGATCCCTGGGTTGACATTTGGGCTCTCTAGGGGACGCAAATTTTAACTTAGTGCAATATGAGGAAATTTCTTTAAAAATCTTCTTCAGATCCACCAGTCAGAATCCTTTCATATTTGGTATACAACATCTCTAGGGGAGAGGGGGGGGGGGGGGGAGGCAGATTCAAGGTTGTTCAAATCTGGTTAGATTCCCGGTTTTTCGCATCCATTCCTTAGTGCTTTTCCATAAAATTTGCCATTGACATATCAACCCTTGGAAGTTTGGCACTGCTTGTGTTCAGCTGATAGAAATGGAAGCAGTCAGGAAAACCACTGATAACTAGACTTTATGATTCTGGAGAATCATGGCTTTTCCCGATGAGATTCCATAATTTTTGATGACCCCAGAGTGTTTGATGAATTGTTTTTAACTGTCTCACTGAAGTTCCTTTATTGGTGTTATGAGAAAGGTGGGTATAGTAGTCTAAAATGACTCAGTTTGATAAAAAAAAAATGTTTAGGTAAAAATCATCATTAATTGTGGAGAGGGTTAATATCAATATCGTCATCGGACAAGTTAATAACTGACAAAGGAGTTAGGTTTGTTTGACACATACCCACTCAGTGCTGTGGCTATTTGAAAATGTCCATTTTATCTCAAATGTATCCAGAATATTGATATCTGTCCACTTGTAGAGGGTTAACAAGTGCTAACAGGAATATTTTTTCCCTGCAACTTGTAATGTCACACTAAGAACTGCAAATGGCCATTTTTTCTTAAAAATCTTCGAGATGTTTTCGGAGAAATCCAAGGAGAACATGCATTTTAGGCTTTTGATGGGTATCATTGTTTATCCATCCCAAAACGGGTTAAGGATTGTTTTTCGAATACCCTTATTATTTACAAAAATAATTCTTAGTGAATTCTATTTCAACTTATGTTGATCTATCCTCTTAACTTTGGGTGCTGTGGGTACGCAAACCCAGCCCATTTCATCAAAATTTTGATGTTTGAGAAGCTGCATAGGGTTAACAAATGGTTACTGGGATATTTTGTACAGGCAACTTGTAATGTCACTCTAAGATCTGAGAATGGCCAATTTTTCTTGAAAAGCTACGAGATGTTTTTAGAGAAATCTTCGGATAAGATGAATTTTTAACCTTTTGTGGGGTATCACTAAACAGGTTAATGCTTGGTTTTATGAATATCTTCACTAATTACAAAAATGATCTTCAGTGAATTCCACTTCTAATAAAGGAGGTTATGCTTATCTTGCTGGTACATATTGGGTGTTATGGGTGCCCAAGCACAGCCCATTTTCTCAAAATGTCTATGCTTCGCAGCTTCTGGAGGGTTAACAAATGCTTACCAGAATATTTTGTCCGTGCAACTTGTAATGTCACAAATCTTTTGGAGAAATCCACAGAAATGGGAATTTTAAGCTGTGAAACATTTTCCCTATCAGTTTTACGTGCCGGTAAATGAAGTTAGGTTTCCCTGTGGCATTCCCGTTTGATGTTGTTGGTGTCCAAAAACAGACCATTTTTTCAACATTTTGACATTTAGCACCCCACGGAGGGTTAACAAATGCAGCTGGTAATGTGACACCAAGACCTATCAATGACAATTTTTCTCGAAAACCTACAAGATGTTTGTAAAGAAATCCAGGGAAAACATGATTTTTTTTAAGCTTTTGATGGGTATCACGGTTAACCAGCCCAAAATGGGTTAACGCTTGTTTTTTTGAAAACCCTTACCACTTACAAAATTTTTTCCCTATCAGTTTTGCGTCCGATAACAGAAGTTACCTTTCTCTGTGGCATTCCAATTCGGTGTTGTTGGTGTCCAAAAACAGACTATTTTTTCAAAATTTGGACATTTAGCAGCCCATGGAGGGTTAATAAATGCTTACCGTAATATTTTTTCTGCGCAACTGGTAATGTGACACCGAGACCTATCAATGGCCATTTTCTCTTGAAAAGCTACAAGATGTTTGTAAAGATATCCAGGGAAAACATGAATTAATCTTTTGATGGGTATCATTGTTAACTAGCACACTTGGTTTTTTGAATACCCTTATTACTTACAAAAATGGTCCTCAGTGAATTCCTCTTCCAACAAAGGAGATTATGTTTGTTTCTCGGTTACACATTGGGCACAGTTCATGCCTGAAAACAGCCCATGTTCTCAAAATTGTGATGCTTGATTGCCAGTAGAGGGTTAATAAAAGGTCACTGGAATATTTTGTCCATGCAACTTATGTCCCACCAAGACCTACAAATAGTCAATTTTCCTTGAAAACCTACAAGATGTTTTTAGAGAAATCCACAAAAAATGGAAATTTAAGCTTTTAAGCAGTTTTAAGTGGTATATCTCTTTAACCAGTCCAAAATGGGTTAAGACTTCGACTTTTGAATACCCTTACTACATACAAAGATGTTTCTCTATAAATCTTGTGTCCGATAAAAAAAGGTATCTTTCTCTGTGGCATACCTGTTGGGTGTTGTTGGTGTCCAAAATCAGCCCATTTTATCACAATTTTGACTTTTAGCAGCCCGTGGAGGGTTAACAAATGCTAACTGGAGTATTTTGTCCATGCAACTTGTATTGTCACACCAAGACCTGTGCGTGGCCAATTTTTATTGAAAATCTACAAGACTCGTTTAGAGAAATCCACAGAAAACATGTCTTTTTGAGCTTTTGAGGGGTATTGCAGTTTAACTCACCCAAAACGGGTTAACGCTTGGTTTCTTGAATACCCTTATTACTCTCAAAAATGATCCACGATGAATCCCACTTCCAATAAATGAAGTTATGTTTATCTCTTGTGTATTGTATGAGTGCTTTAGGGCCTGAAAACGGCCCATTTCATCAAAATTTTGATGTTTGGCAGTCTGTGGAGGGTTAACATATGCAAACATATGCATCACCTAATATCTCTTGTATATGAATGGGCGTGTCACAGACAACTCTAACAATGATGAATGTTTAAAAAAAATCTACAAGACATGGTTCGAGAAAGTGCCTATAAACCTTCATTTTGACAGTTTTTTGCCATTTCTGGCGAAATAAGGGTTAAATAAAAAATTCCGCTTCGGTACATTTTTAGATTTTGTGCCCCTCTATGCGTGTGCAAAATTGTGTGAAAATCGGTTCGAAAATGGCTTCTGAATCACGGACAAAATGTGTGGAAAAAAAAAATAATAATCCGTAGAATAACAAGAGTCTTTTCCAGAGGGAAAAGCCTAATAATCATCCGACATGAACATCAAAGTTATGAATAATTTCTTGACTTCACTCCTCTGTAACGTTGATGAACCATGACTAACTGAAGTAATTAAGTATATCTTTATTTATGTGACCTGTGCTATTTTTTGTTGTAAAGTATATACAATATTATGTAATCAAAGCACTGGACCTATATGTCACACCAGGTCTTAAAAATATACTCATATGTTCAAGGTTGCACATACAACCATTTCACTGAAGGTGGCCAAAAATACTTCTTTGAACCACCTTGTCGGGTGAGCAATTATGGCCCCTTGGGGCCTCTTATAATATATAATGGTTTGTGTTGTTTTTATTTTAATCCATTCCCCTTGTTTTCATTTACAGTCCCAGCTGACAAGAGGAAAAGAATTTGCATCATATAAAAATATAACATTGAGTCTAAAAACCTGTCAAAAAACATCTTGTGGGAAATCCCCGCAACTCCACAATTCAATGTTATAACACTTTCTATCCACAAATTCTGTGCTTGTAAACAGAATACATGTCGTACTGACACATCTAGCTTGTATTTATTTAAAAACAAAATTGCAACACCTTCATTCAGTGATGATTTCCACAGCACTCCCAATAACACTTTACTCACCATATTTGCCAAGTGTACCTGCGCTTTAAAATTTAAATTTATTTTTAGCTCACCTGACTTTCAGTCAGGAGAGCTATAGTGATCACTCACCGTCCGTCGTCCGTGAACATGGTGTTTGCGTCTTCTCCTCCCAAACCGCTGAACCAATTTAATTGATATTTGAGATAATAGTTTGTTATGACATCGCAATTTGATTTTGTTCAAATCAAGTTGCCTCGCCCGTGGGTAGGGCCACACCCAAAAAGTGTGCTGAAATCTTAAAAAATCTTCTTCTCATGAACCAGCAGTAGCAGAGACTTGATATTTGGTGTGCAGCTTCCTTTTGAGGTGTAGACTCAGATTTGTTCAAGAGAAGTTTGTGGGGCTATACTTAGCGTCGTAATGGGAGGGGAAAGAATATTTGCCCCGCCCAAAATTTCTATTTTCCAAACCGAGAGGCAAATTTTGACCAAATTTGATATGAGGGCTTATTGGGTCATAAGTACTTAATTTATGCCAAAAATTTATTCCCGTCGCCCCATGGGGACCACAGGAGCTAAAAATAGAAAAAAATTAAAACGCCCATATCTCCAAAACTACACAGCACTGAGAATTCTTATTTGTTGTGAAGCTTCCTTAGGACCAACAGAATGGAATAGTAAAAAAAAAATTGCCATCGGTTTTATCATGGGGTACTTTTTGGGGACTTTGAAAAAGTGCTGAGTCAGCATTTTTTAACACTGTGGGTAATGGGAAAAACATATAAGACTACTTTTCTGCCAAACCACTGCTCCAAAAGCTTTAAAATTTCACATATAACATCTTTGGAAGATTGTTTCACATGTTTATTGAAATCAATTGCCTGGGTCAATATTTGGGCTCTCTATGGAAGCCCAAATGTTTAAATTAGTGCAGTATGAGGAGTATTTTTTAAAAATCTTCTTCTTCAGATCTAGCAATAAGAATCTTTTGATATTTGGTATGCAGCATCCTTAGGGGGGTGAGATTCAAGTTTGAAGCCAAGTCCCCAGGTTCATATTTAGGCTGAAAATTTGGGGGTCCCGTTGCGGACCAAAATCCGAAAAAAAATTTTTTTGTTTTTTCTGCGTTTTGGTCAATTTTAAGACAAAAAAAAATAAAAAAATTTTCCCGCAGCCAGAATCTTTTGATATTGGGTATGCAGCATGCTTAGGGGGGGGGGGGGGGGGGGGGGGGGGGGGGGGATTCAAGGTTGTTCAAGCCAAGTCCCTGGGTTCATATTTGGGCTCACTGTGGTAGCCCAAATTATAACTTAGTTCAAAATGAGGAATTTTCTTTAAAAATCTTCTTCTTCAGATCCAGCAGTCGGAATGTTTTGATATTTGGTATGCAGCATCCTTAGGGGGATGAGATTCAAGTTTGTTCAAGCCATGTCCCCAGGTCAATATTTGGGCTCACTGTGGGAGCTTGAATTGTAATTTAGTTCGAAATGAGAAATTTTCTTAAAAAATCTTCTTCTTCAGATCCAGCAGTCGGAATGTTTTGATATGTGGTGTGTAGCATCCTTAGGGGGTGAGATTCAAGTTTGTTCAAGCCAAGTCCCTGGGTTCATATTTGGGCTCACTGTGGGAGCCCGAATGATACTTAGTTCAAAATGAGGAATTTTCTTTAAAAATCTTCTACTTCAGATCCAGCAGATGAATGATTTTGATATTTGGTATGCAGCACCCTTATGGGTGTAAGATTCAAGTTTGTTCAAGTCATGTCCCTAGTTCCATAAAATTTTTCTCTCATGACTTCATTCCTTTGTAGTGTTGATGAACCATTCTAACTGAATGTGACCCCAAATACTTCTTTGAACCACTTTGGACGGTGAGCGATTAAGGCTCCTTGGGGCCTCTTGTTTCAACTTATGTTTATGATAATCATGTGTGTGAAATGCATTTGTGCTTTGCCCATTCTCTTGTCCTTTAAACCAAAAGTTCCACGGTTCATTCCCTGCCAGGGGTAACTGTATTGTGTCCTTGGGCAAGGCACTTCATCCTGAAGTGGGGGCATGGTGGCAGCGTGTACTAAGGCATACTGCATGTTTATGGTGCACTTGGCTTCAACCAGTGCTAATCCTGGTTGTGTGGAGTTAATACGTTGGGGAATCTGAAAGGTGCTCACTATTGCTCGGTGGTTCTCTCTAGGTACTCCAGCTTCCTCCATCCATAAAACTGTCCAACACGAGGTAACCCTGGCTGTCAAAAGTGTCCTTGAACCCAATAAATAAATTCTCTTGTCAGCAAGTTACAACAGTGAATGTTTTAACATGGGAGCATCCCCGCGGGAACCCTGGGAAGTGAAGTAGTGCCTGCTCACTGCTTTAAACAGGATAGTAGTAGACTGTTGGACTTCTATGCCAGAGATCCCGAGTTTGATCTCCATCCAGAACAACCCACATTGTGTTCTTGAGCAAGGCACTTTATCCCAGTTGCCTACATGATGCCGTGTCCTAAGGCGTACTGCACATCGATGGTGCACATGTTTTCAGCCACGGTAACCCTGCTTGAGCGGAGCTGGAACAGAGAATGTTGAGGAGCTGACAGTTGCTCGTCAATGCTCAGTGGCTCTCGGTGGTTCTCTCTGGGTACCCCGGCTTCCTCCACCTGCAAAAAACCATCATGGTCATGATAGCCATTGTGCATAAGTTTGTGACCTTAAACACCCATAAACAAATATATAAATAACTCTTAATACTGATGTTGAAATATATTTTCAACACTCCATTTTTAGCTTGCCTGGCTAAAAGGCCATGTGAGCTTTTCACATCACTTGGCTTCCGGCATCTATAAACTTTTCACATTTTCATCTTCTTCTCTGTAAATGCTGAGCCAGTGTGAACCAAACTTGGTTGGAATGGTCTTTGGGAGGTCCTCTACAAACGATTTTTTTTTTGTTCCCGTTGGATGAAAAACAGAGGCATTCTTTGAGTCTGGTTGGTGGATTTCCAAAAATCTTCTCCTCTGAAACCGCCAAGGCCAAATGTTTGGAAACTTCACATAAATGATGACTGGGACCCCCTCTCCCAACAGTCCTCATTTAATGTTGATCAGGATACAAACATGGCCACAATTGCGGCTTGTAGTTACTATAGAAACCCTATGGGAAATGAAATTTTTATCTTCTTCTCTGGAACTACTGAGCCGACATGAACCAAACTTGGCAGGAATGGTCTATGGGAGGTCCTCTACAAACGATCCTTATTTTGTTCCCATGGGTTGAAAAACATGGCCACCAGAGGCATTCTTTGATTCTCAGGTTGGTGGATTTCCAAAAATCTGTCTGAAACTTCCAAGGCCAAATTTTTTGAAACTACACATAAATGATGACTGGGACCCCCTCTACCAACGATCCTCATTTAATATTGATCAGGTTACAAACATGGCCACAATTGGGGCTTATAGTTACTATAAAAACCCTATGTCAAATCACATTTTCATCTTCTTTTCTGGAACTACTGAGCCGATGTGAACCTAACCTGGCAAGAATAGTCTATGGGAGGTCCTCTACAAATGATCCTCATTTTGTTCCCGTGGGTTTGAAAATATGGCTGCCAGAGACATTTTTTGATTTTGATTGGTGGCTTTTGAAAATCTTCTCTGAAACCACAGGGCCAAAACTTTGCATGATTGATGACTTGGACAACCTCTACCAACTAACCTCATTTAATGGTGATCGTGTTGCAAACAAGGCGGCAATTGCAGCTTATGTTACTATAGAAACCCTATGGGAAATTACATTTACATCTTCTCTGGAACTACTGAGCTGACATGAACCAAACTTCACAGGAATGATCTATAGGAGGCCTTCTACAAACAATCCTCTTTTTGTTCCCGATGGTTGGAAAATATGGCCACCAAAGACATTCTCTGAATCTGATTGATGGATTTTGAAAACATCTTCTCCTCTGAAACCACATGGCCAAATGTTTTGAACCTTCACATGGTCAATGACTGGGACTTACCCCCCCCCCCCCCCCCTCCCCCATTGATCCTCATTTAATGTTGATTGGGTTGCAAACATGTCCGCAGTTGTGGCTTATAGTTATCACAGAAACCCTGTGAGAAATCACTTTTTCTTCTTCTCTGGAACTATTTTTCTAATGCTTAACCCAATGCCTCTCCTGCCTGCATGAAGATCTGTAGTCAGCAAAATACTTGTTTTTTGAGAATCTGGTAAGTGTTGGTTCCAGTTTTCTCCGCTGAGAACTGGGGAAAAAAACAAAATATTGTGAATACAGTACAAGTCAAATTAAGTTGTAGCATAACTGCAAGAAACTATGTGAACTGCTGCTCCTGCTCTGACAAGATCAGAATCTGACATCATTTTCTGGAAAGCTATCAGTGAGAGCTTTCCTTAAAATGATGTCAGCTTCTGGTCTTATCATTATAGGAAGAGAAAGATATATAGTTTATAGTGGTTGTCCTACAACTTATTTTAATGTTTACTGCAAACAAGTGCTGCTGTAATAATGTTAATACATGTATTACTCTCAAGTTACTTATCAAAAGTTGACCAGTTGACCTGATCATTTAAGATATGACAAATTATTTGAATAAAATGTTGTGTTTTCTGTAACCCTTTACCTATCCAAAGCTATTTGAAAGAGAATATTGTCTGAAATAAAATTGTAATTTTCAAAATATTTAACCTTCTTTTACTGATTGTTTTATTGAAACAGAAATCACAAATAGGTGGATTTTCAAGACAAGGCCAAATGTTTTGAAACTTAATGTGACTGATGACTGGAACACCCTCTACCAATGATCCTCATTTAATCTCCATCTGGTTGAAATTATGGCTGCAGTTGCGGCTTATAGTTACTGTAGAAACCCTGTTGGAAATCATATTTTCATCTTCTTCTCTGGAACTACTGAGCCAATGTGAACCAAACTTGGCAGGCATCGTCTATGAGAGGTTCTCTGCAACTGCTACTCATTTTATTCCTGTTGGATGAAAAACGTGGCCTTTGATTCTGATTGGTCAATTTTGAAAACTCTTCTCTGAAACTACAAAGTCAAAAATATTTTGAAACTTCACATGATTGAGGACTGGGACACCTTCTACCAATGATCCTCATGTAATGTTGATGTAATGTTGCAAACATGGCCACAATTGCAGCTCATAGTTACCATGAAAAGCTATGGGAAATCACATTTTTATATGTAGTTCTGCCAGGTGAGCGATTACGGGCTCTTTAGAGCCTCTACTTCTTCATAATACAACAAAGAATTGAACCAATTTAGTCTTGTTTAACAGAGCCCATTGTGCAAAAGTCTTAGTTATAGATATGGTCGGAATATTATTAGTCAGTTGGGATTATAGATAAAAAAAACCACACTCTTCAAGACTTTTTGCGAAATTATTAGTGAATATTTATTTTATTTATTTATTGGAGTTTAATGCCACATTCGACAGCCAGGGTCACACCATGTCAGACAGTTTTACGGGTGGAGGAAGCTGAAGTACCCAGAAAGAACCACTGAGCAATGGCAAGCAAATGTCAGACTCCCAACGTACTTGGTCCACACAACAGGGCTGGGGTCAGTTACATGTAAATGTAATTAATTACAATTATAGTTACTTGGCACACAAGCAGGGTTAACATTGGATGAAGACATGTGCACTACCGCATGCAGTACACCTTAGTACACAGCGCCAGCATGCCCCACGTATTAATTAATAAATAAAACATACATGTGGTAGTCGTGGTGCAACTTCTAATTTCATTTAACACATAAGGTTCTGATACTCCAAACAGATCACACTGAGCCCCCATCAACTCGAATAGGATAGGCTACTACAGATCTTTATTTGTATGACCTAAAATTTTCTGACTGGAAAAAGTGTTGGAGGAGGTGTGCATCCCCAGTCCCTCCCATTAGTGATGCCCCTGACCATAGGACATAAATTGAGAACACCTATTCTAAGAAAGAGAACATGGAACAGGAACGGGCACCTAATCTCAGGAATGCAGGAACAGACAAAAGAACATGACTGAACAAACTTCACTGAAATGTTTGTTAACCATCATAACACAATAATTCCAACTTTTCATCCCCGCGTGCCATTAGATAAATATGTTGACAACACTTCCAATTTACATTGGCATGGCGGGGGTTCGAACAGACGCCAAGAGAGTTTCCTTCGGCACCAACTGCCTAGCAAAACTATACTGAACCACGCAATTTAGCTGCTCTATTAGGAAGAATGGTGAGAAGATTTGTGGTAAGAAGGCATCAATAATGGTGAGCCCAATTTAACTTTTTAATGAGTATTTTTCCTGTTCCTGCATTCCTGAGATTAGATACCCATTTCTGTTCCTGTTCCTGACAATAGTATTGTCCCATAAATCATTGAACATAAAGCAACCCAAACAAAATACCCTCAAGAGGAAAGCCCTTCAAGAGAAAATACCCTAAAATTATGCATGTAAGAAAAGAATTTGTAGCAGGTGATGTTGTGAAATTGAAAAATATCCTATACATATTTATCACACCCTGAATCCTGACCCGGGGTGACTCTGGTTGTCGAAAGTATAGTTAAACCCCAATAAACAACATCATACCCTGAAACACAAATTGGTTTTGTGAACTAATCTATACAACAGGACTGCTGGAATGCTCATTGGTCACATTGTGACTAATGTGTCGACTGCCGCCATCTTGTGGGTGGGAGTGCTACATGTATAAATAAACAATGGGTTCATTCCCACTAGACCAATTCCCTGTAGACCAACTCCCACGAGGCCAATTCACAAAAGACCAATTCCCCTTAGACCAACGGGTGTGTTCTACTTTAAAAATAATTCTACTTCAATAATTTGATATATTTATGAATCTTTATAAATGTATTTAATGTTATTGATATTCAAGCCTGAAAATAAGCAGTCTGTCATTTGCAGAATGGTTCACAGAGGGTAAATTTAGCACAGCAGGGTAGCATCACCAAATTCACCCTCTGGGGACCTCATTTTTCAGATGATAGTCTGCTCATTTTCTGGCTTGTCGATATTTTATAGATGTTGGGCAGATTTTTATAAATAATTGTTTTCCTAATTATCCTATATCAACCTTTAATCAGAAACACTATGTAGTTGGTCTAAGGGGAATTGGTCTAGTGGGAAGACACCAAAGAATGGTAAGTTCTTAACTCCAGGCAACTGCCAGTCATTTTTCAAAGAACATGCTTTGATGTCTGAAAATGAATACATTGATGTGCAAATGTTTCGTGGCAATACAAATTGAATATTTGTAAGACATTTTGGTTATTATTGACAACAAACAACTGTCGAGATTGGAAAGTTTATACAATGTTTCATGTTTGGTTAACACCATGACGTTGTGTGAAGTGAAAGCTGTTACGTTGTGACTACAGTCACAGCGTAACAGCTTTCACATCATCAAATGTCGTGGATTGAGGAGAATTATGGCGTTGATTGACTTGGCTCCCTCTTGCGAGGGGGTTAAGGACTGAGTAGCATTTTTCACTGACTTTACCGCATTCCAGTTCTATAGAGATCAGTGGTTCAGTGGTGTGTTCAATTATAAAATTTGAAACAAATGATGGGGTATTCTTGCTTTCAGCAGCTTCGGTCATATCCTGTCGGATAGTCTTATCCGTTGAGGAAGCCAGAGAGAACCATTGAGCAGTGGAGAATAAATGTCAGACTCTCAGATAAGATTAGCACTGGTTAAAGGAAAATGTACCATCGACATAGGACACAACACAAATGGTTGAGGCATGTCAAGATCAAACCGCCAACCTTTTGGTCTGTCAGAGTTCGCACTCCATTAAGGCTAATTACACTCCAAAAGTATGTTTTACTGGTAAAACAGGACTGACTGATGTCCAGTATAGAAGTCATCTCCTGAAGTTGGCAGCATTGGTATAAACGAAGGCTTGACTTCATACTTGTGATGTTGACCTATTGCCCTTTTAGCAGATTCTCATGCAGGTTCTCACCTGACATCACCAATCACGTGACCGGAATGAGGCAGGTGAGGTTGCCATGGTAGCCTGCATGACTGGCCATCTAGTGACATCATTCCCATGGTGGCACGTGGTCCCACTGCGCAGGTGCAGCACGTGTTTCTAAGATGACACACTCTTCTGACAGCCATTTTGCCTATGGGTGCTGCCATCTTGTTTGTTAGGGCAGCACTTGGTTGCTATGGATCCCAAATGCCTCATTGTTGGGGGGGGGGGGGGGGCGTGTTCTGAGTGTGTGTTAGATTCTGTGGGAGTATGCCCTGAAAATTCTGGTATACCTCCAGTGGAGCAGAATACCCTGATTTGAAGGCTTTTTCGGGGGCTTACAGCCCATTTCCTTATACCGTATGGTGAGACGTGGTTACAGTGGTGTGGAATACCTTCTTGTTGGATAGGGGCGTGTTGTGAGGGTGTGTTCGATTCAGAGGGAATACATCGGATCACCAAAAACAACAAAACTACAACCAAAACCTACCCCAACGGACCTTTTATTGGACCGAAGCCCCATCGAAACTTACCCAAATGGACCTTTGTGAGCTTCTTCCACAGGAGTACAAGAAGCCTATAGGGAGAGGGAGAATGATCCCCAGTAATCACCACAGGCTATCACTAGTGCGGCGATCCAACAGGACGAGCAAGTGCGACACAGTCGCGCCCTTCTTCCAGAAGCCCTTGCCTTCCACATTTGACCCAAGACCTCACCATCCCTTCCAAGAAAGACCTGCCCTAGGACCCTACTCCTACATCCCGACCACGAGCGACAGTTTCCCGGTGACCCAAACTCAGCGGAGAAACTTCGACCAGAAGACCACCACACGTGACCCACCATCCCATCCATGTGTGACCCGTTGACCCATCCCAGTGATCCTGTCCCTAGTTTCCTCTGTTATTCATAGGGACCTGTCATCGGGACCATTCCAAATGACCCTGCACCAGACACCCTGGCTTTGAGCGGGTGGCACAGTCGCCCCCACTCCCTCCAAAAGCCTCATCCTCCTACACCCAGTGACCTGGACCTCACCTCACACCCCTCTTATTCTCAAACCGGCTGAAGATCACTAGTGATCACCACAGGCAATGACTAATGATTACCATAGGTGATCACTAATGATTACTCTAACCGAGATGAGGTTAAGAGGGGTGTGAGCTGAGGCTTCACCTCATAGGCCTCTTATCCTCATACGCGAGATGTTCACTAGAGGGAAAGATGAGGCCATGAGGTGAAGGCTGCGAGTCCGGAAAGGCGGGAGGGGGGGGGGGGGTGTTAAGAGGGCAGGGGAGGCCACCCGTATCGGTGGAGATTCGGTCCAATAAAAGGCCCGTTGGGGCAGGTTTGGGTTGTTGCTGGGTTCTTTGTGGTGATTCGAGGTACTCCCACTGAATCTAACAAACCCTCAGAACACGCCCCTGTCCAACAAGAAGGCGAGTGGGCTCATAGCAACCACGTGCTACCCCTAATAACCAAGATGGCGGCGCCCATAGTCAAAATGGCTGGCGGTACGAGTGCGTCACCTTAGAAACACGCGCTGTGCATGCGCAATGGGATCACGTGTCATCATGGAAATGACGTCACAAGATGGTCGCTCACGCTTACCGCTATGGCAACCGCATACCATCTCTTCACATCACGGGACCGATGACAGATGAGAACTCGTTAGAAGGGCAAGAAGTCAACATCACATACTACTAAGGTCCAAGGCTCAATGAGTTGGATTCTTCTATGATTGGTACCGGTAGGCTTGTGCCATTTCAGATATACGTGTGTGCATGCGCACGGTACACTACATATCACGATAATGATGTTGCAAGGTGGCAGGTTACTATATCTCCCAATAATAAGCAAGAGTTTGGCATTACTACCGGACATGCGCGACAATGGTTTGGTTTGATAATTATTATTGGATTGTTAATGTTTGATGACATTTTAATAGCTGAGGTCATATTGTGTCGAGATAGTTTTACGTGTGGACAGCGGCGAGTAACTGTCAACTCCCCAACGTACTGATCCACAGGAGCAGGTTAGTATTGGTTGTAGTCTTATGTGCTATCATCGTGCGACACGCCTCAGCACACGGCGCAACCGTGCTTCCAAGCAGGCATTTGGGATTAAGTGCCTTGCCCAAGAACACAACGCAAGTTACCCCGGTCAGGCATCAAACTCACAACCTTCCGACTTCAAGACCAACGTTCTAACCACTGAGCAACCTCGCTTCTGATAATCGTGACTGAACGTCACGTCTCGTATTACTTGCAGATTACTACTTCATTTTTCACACTGACAAAAATTGTAACAATAATGTGCGATTGTTGTAACAAAAGTGGTGAGCGAGGTTTTTTTTTTGTTACACAAATGGGCGATCTTTGTAACAAAAGTGGTGAGCTCATTTTGTAACAAAAGTGGCTGATTTTTAACAAAAGTGGTGAGCTGTAACAAAGGTGGGCAAGTGCTGTAACAAAAGTGGTGGGCTGTAACAAAAGTGGTTGTAACAAAAGTGGTTGCTACAAACATTTAGCATGTTTTATATCGGGTTTATACAACCTGTTTAAATAAAGTTAAATCTTTCTGGATATAGCCTTAAAATTTCAAACTAGGGCCTATATTTCAGTTTTTTAAATACACCAGATATAAAAAAAAACACACCACATGCATTTTTTTCTACATGTGTTGATTTTAAAAATATATATGACAAGAATTATACAATCCTGTTCAAACCGACTGAAGTATTTTGACCACTTTCAAAATTTCTGCGACGGGATTTCATGCAAGGATTTTATCCTGATACATGGAAATGCATTCCTCCATTCAAATATTTAATTGCTGGAAAGAATATATTTCTGACATCAAACACAATCTGTATTTGAATAATACATTTTGTAACCTTGGTTTTTAATCATTTTTTTTGAGTAAGATATTTTGTAGCCCTCGTTTTGTATGTTTATTTTTCTTCTAAGCACAGGAAGTGATATATATATATATGTGTATACTTGATTATATAATATACTTTAATATATATTATATTATTAAAGTATTTGCAAAATCTTGTTTTCTTGTGACTTTACTCTTTCACTTGTTGACAGTTTCATTTCCGCAATCTTACAAAGTGTAGTTTTGCCCCCAGATTAAAATACGGAGCTTAATTAAAAGTCATCCTTGTATCTGACAGGGAGAATGAATATGTACACTGGTAGA
Source organism: Pictodentalium vernedei (assembly GCA_031216915.1). Classification (NCBI taxonomy): domain Eukaryota; kingdom Metazoa; phylum Mollusca; class Scaphopoda; order Dentaliida; family Dentaliidae; genus Pictodentalium; species Pictodentalium vernedei. The sequence continues at coordinate 762,596,015 of CM062297.1, forward strand.
AAAACTGATACGTCCCGAGACGCAGCCGAACGGTATATCAGTTTTGAAACCTGTGTTAAATTTTCCCTCGTACACCCTGCAATATATACGGGTAATAAATTTATTTCCTCACAAATTTCTTAACACGCCACCAAACTCAACATGCCTACGCAGTTCAGCCCCATAGAGAGTATTACCGGGGGTGGGGTTTCCTCGCAGAGGGAACAAATGTGTGGAAAGGTATGAAAAAGCACCATTTGCTCCTAGATTTCTGTATCTGGATGGTTGGGATATTTATTTATTGGTGTTTGATTATGCACAATAGCCAATCGTGACCGTGACAGTTGAACGGGCGGCGGAAGCCGGAATACCCGGAGAGAACCACCGAGCATCTACGAGCAACTGTCAGCTCCTCAACATTCTAACTCTGTTCAAGCTCCGCTCAAGCAGGGTTACAGCGATTGAAGACATGTGCACCATCGAGGCCCCCCCCCCCCCCCCCCCCACACTTTCCCTCAAAGTTGGTTCTCGAAATTTGTTCAAAAAGGGCATAATATCGTAGGGGGGGGAGGGGGGTTAGGTCCATGGGGGTAGGTTGAATATTTGTAGATTGCTTGTCCTAATATCTGTGTCGGTGAAAAGATAGACAGTCGTCAGTACATGAGAAACCTCAAAATATTCGCTCAGATGCAAGGAGATGGGGGGTTTGATTTTTAGCTCAACTTTGGCGAAGCCAAATTTGAGCTTTTGTCATGGCCCGTCGTCCGTCTGTCCGTACGTCAACAATTGGATACGGCTCGGGCTAGAGGCCGTATTTATGAACCGATCTTTACGAAACTTCTTGGGTACCTTTGTTATGACTGTGAGACGAGAACGAGTGTTTTTGGGTGCGGTCCGAAATTCAAGATGGCTGCCAGCCGCCATTTTGTACCGACGATGCAGAAATCTGTTTTTTTGTTCAGACCTTCCATATGAAAGCTCTGATTTGAATAATTTTTTGTATGAATGTTTAGTACCATGAGATCCATTACATATCATACGGGTTTTTTTCTCGTGCTTAAATTATGCAAATTAGACTAACTTTGATTTATTTAGTGTTACTTTCAGCACTGTCAGTGCAAATGCCAATACGGCTCGGGCTAGAGGCCGCATTTATGAACCGATCTTTACGAAACTTCTTGGGTACCTTTGTTATCACCGTGGGACGAGAACGAGTGTTTTGGGGTGCGGTCCGAAATTCAAGATGGCCGATGGCAGCCATTTTGTACAAAATTAGGTGCAATCAGATTTTTGCACAGAACTTCCATATGAAAGCGCTGATTTGAAAAATTTTGTGTGTGAATGTTTAGTACCATGGGATACTTCACATATAATACGGGTTTTTTTCTCGTGCAGAAATTATGCAGATTAGATGAACTTTGATTTTTTCAGTGCTACTTACAGACAGTAAGTACACGTGTCAATACGGCTCGGACTAGATGCTGTATTTATCAACCGATCTTCACGAAACTTCTTGGGTACCTCTGTTATCACCTTGGGACGAGAACGAGTGTTTCTGAGTTTGGTCCAAAATTCAAGATGGCTGCCAGTGGCCATTTTGTACCGAAAGTAGGTCTAATCAGTTTTTTGTACACAACTTCTATACGGCTCAGGCTAGAGGCCGTATTTATGAACCGATCTTTACGAAACTTCTTGGGTACCTTTGTTATCACCGTGGGATGAGAACGAGTGTTTTGGCGTGTGGTTCGAAATTCAAGATGGCCAACAGCATCCATTTTGTACCCAAATTAGTGCAATCAGTCTTTTGTATAGAACTTCTGTATGAAAGTTCTGATTTGAATAAATTTTTGTATGAATGTTTAGTAAAATGGAATACATCATATACAGTACGGGTTTTTTCTCGTACAGAAATTATGCAAATTAGATGAATTTTGATTTATTTAGTGCTACTTATACACTGTAAGTGCACATGTCAATACGGCTCGGGCTAGAGGCTGTATTTATCAACCGATCTTCACAAAACTTCTTGGGTACCTTTGTTATCTCCTTGGAAGGAGAACGAGTGTTTCTGAGTGCGGTCCAAAATTCAAGATGGCTGCCAGTGACCATTTTGTACCGAAATTAGGTCCAATCAGTTTTTTGTCACAACTTCTATACAGCTCGTATTTATGAACTGATCTTCACGAAACTTCTTGGGTACCTTTGTTTTCACCTTGGGACAGGAATGAGTGTGTTTTGGGGTGCCTTTGTTATCACTCTGCTATGAGAACAAATATTTTGGGGTTCAGTCAGACCCACTCTGGGACTCAAAGATTTCTTTTCTAGTTTAGCATCTGTCACCCACCTTTACAATACTTTACCTATACATTTGTTACAGACTACGGTCAGTATTTATGAACAGACCGTTACAATACTTTATATGTACCTTTGTTATCAGGTCATTACCTAGATGTTTGTCATTGCTGTGTCACATACTATACATGTACATGTCTTGACAAGTTGAGCTACAATGTCATTGACACTTTCATTCTAACACGGACCGAACCATGGTCGGCCCATGGTACAGACTACCCTTGGCCGCCTCATATCGAACACATTTATTTCCCTCTCGAAACCTTGATTATTGTTACCTTGCTCAAACTTTAGGGACGCAAAATTCTGAAATGTGAAGGCTTGGAAAGCTTTTCTCGCACACAACACCCTCACCCCCCCCCCCCCCCCCCACCCAACCCCCATTAAAATGGCTCTAAACCAGACTCTGCGAGTTTGCCCCCCCCCCCCCCCCCCCCATTAAAATGGCTCTAAACCAGGCTCTGCGAGTTTGCCCCCCCCCCCCCCCCCCACTTGCTTTGGGCTGGTTACGCCACTGCCATCAACGTGCAATACGCCTTAGTACATGGTGTCATCGTGCCCTCATGTAGGCAACCGGGATAAAGTGCCTTACCCAATGACACAACGCGGGTTGTCCCGGGCGGGGATCGAACTCTGGACCTCTAGAATAGAAGTCCAACAGTTTACCACTGAGCCACCGCACTCCCGGCTGGATGGTTGAGGTAGATAGTGCATTAAAACTACAGAAATTGTTTGATGTTGAAGTGAAAACGGAAACTCACAGAGCCCTTAGTAACAACAGAGGTGTTGTGCTACCTCGAGAGTGTGCCGGTTTCGATGCTAGAAATAGTGGAGACATGAAATCATAACAAGTTACAGAAGTGACACGAATAATCTTGTATATTCAACTCAAATATAACTCAACCACCGAAACCACTTGAATTGACATATGAACTTTCCGAGTGGATTTTCATAACCCAAATCCTCTTTGACGATGTTTCAAGTATAACAAAGTAGGAACATAGTCAGAATGTTCGCAGAGATCAGACAGAATGCCACAACTGCGACCAAGCCCAACGTAGGCTCCGTAATAGTGTCAGTGATATAATTAAACTAAATCGGGTGCCCCCTCTACGAGCTCAGTATTACTGCTTTTCTAACAGTAGCATAATACGCCGCGAATCACGGGAATCGGAAACGGTAATGATTTGCAAAAATACGAAACTCTGTACTGGCTCCACGCCAGTATATCTTACCGTGCCAGATTTAGAACTGTGTAAGTTCGAAAATGATAAAAACTTCCCGATGAAATGGTTTCGCGCGCCGAAGGGTCGGTGAAGGACAAACCCCTTTCGACCCTCTTTAACTGTAGAATATAGTTTCTAGCAACATGTCCAGACGCGTCAAAGGAGGAAAAGAGTGGAGTACATGGCAGATGTCCGGGATTATGGTGTTCTTGGGATTTGTGGTGGTCTTCTGATGTTCTTTTGGTCTAAACCCTCGAGTGGGGGACCAGTGCAAGGGGGGTCCTCTCAGCAAAGGTGCTACCTCTCCCCGAGGGTGCAGTGATTATATATTCAGGCAATTATAATCTGCCACTTATGGGATGGTCTTTTTGTGGTGGGCCATCATTGGCAAGTATAGACTGCCTCAGGCAATGGATGGTGACTGAGTTTGCTTCTGTGTTGGGTTCTGTTTTTAGGATAGCATCAGATCGTGGAGAAAAAAAAAACAACGGCCCCTTTCGGGGACCACCCACAGAAATACCCGCATTGCAACCTATTTGGCCGGGGCAAGAATGCGCGCTACTGGCGCCTACAAAAAGGGGCAATAAGAGGGGGAAAACAGAAATGGTAGGTTGCATACAGTAGAGTAAGAGTGCTAACAAAGTAAAGGGGGCCATCTTTGGTAGAGTGGATTGTGTTTAAGTAAAAAGGGGCGAGAGCAGACTATGACGCTTATATGCCACGCCCGAGGGTGTTTCCTGCTCCTTGCCCCCGAGGGTTGATTCCTACTTGACATTATCTGGGTTATATTGATAGGTTGAGATCGAGATTGGGATTAAGGGAGGAGAGCAGACCTTACGATCATGTGCTACATCCGAGGGTGTTATTCCTGCTCTTAGCCACCCCGGTTTGATTCCTACCTGAGTTAATATGGGACGTTCCTACTTTGTTTATACGAGACGTTTTGATTAGATAGGTTGAGATTAAGATTAAGGGAGGGAAGCAGGGCATACGATCATGTGCCACACCCGAGGGTGTTATTCCTGCTCTTTATTTCCCCGGTTTGATTCCTGCTTGAGTTGGGTCAAATGGTTTCGCGCACCAAAGGCGCGCAGGGATGGTGTGGAACAAGCCTCTTTCAGCCCTCTTTCTCTGTGTGATTATCCCCCCGAAAAAAAATTTCGGGGGATATAGTCGTCACGCGTTTTCTTTTTTGTCCGTCCGTCCGTACGTCCGTCCGTCCGTCCGTTTACATTTCGTTTCCGGATGATAACTTCCCTTGAAATAGTTTGATTGTAACCAAACTTGATATGTGGCTTAAACATATAAAAATACAGGTCAAGTTCGAATCCAGGTTCATCCTGATTAATATTACCAGAGTTATGCCCCTTTTTAATTTAGAAAATCTTATGATTTTTGGTTTCCGGATGGTAACTTCCCTCAAGATAGTTTGATTGTAACCAAACTTGATATGTGGTGCAAACATATCAAAATACGGGTCAAGTTCGAAAATGGGTTTCTCCTGATTAATTTCACCAGAGTTATGCCCCTTTTCAACTTAGAAAATCTTATGATTTTTGGTTTCCGGATGATAACTTCCCTTAAGATAGTTTGATTGTAACCAAACTTGATATGTCCGTCCGTCCGTCCGTCCGTACGTCCGTCCGTCCGTCCGTTTACATTTCGTTTCCGGATGATAACTTCCCTTGAAATAGTTTGATTGTAACCAAACTTGAATAGGGCTAATTTTCATTTTATTTGCATCATATTTCTTTATTGTTACACTATAAAATCTGTGATTTCTTGTTTTTTGCTTGATAACTTCTGTTGAATAATTTGAAAGCAAACTTGATATGTGGATCATCATACCAAATACAGGTTATGTAAGAATTAACCCTTTACCCCAAAAAAATTTTTCGAGAAAAATGAGGAAATTTTATCTCCCTCTTCTCTAAAATCACACCAGTATGGATGTCATTGTAACCAGCTCATCAAACCAGTTACAATGACATCTATATCGTGTGTTTTTAGTGAAACTGTTGCGACATATTGTGGTCTGATTTAGCCCGATTCAGGCTATTTTAGGTAAAGGGTTAAAGTGTGGTCTGGTCAATTTTTTCAGAGTTATGCCAAATTCAATGTACTTTTAAGTTTCTGGATGATGACTACACTTTTTTCGGAGGGATCAGCTGCCCCGTGGATGTGGCAGCCCTCTAGTTTTATCTTGTCTCGCAGTGGTAAGGAGGAGGAGTTATGGGTACTCAGCGCCGCTTGTGTCGTTTTTGTTTCTTTTTGAGAGGAGGTGGTCTAGATGGGGAGGCCATGGCAGTAGGTGTTGTTGGTGGACTACCTGATGACTGTCTTGGCTCATATGGTATGGTTCTGGCCGCATCTGGAGTTGTTATGGATGGTGAAGGAGGAGTCTGAAGTTTTTGTGTTTGTTGTGCCAGTTCTTTGATTATTCCGATTAGTGGATCATATCTGTGGTTCTGGCCGTCCTGCTTTCTTTATCTTCTCCAGTCGTGAGTCCGAATCCTGGCATTTTGGTTCAGAGGGAAGAGGCGAGTGGGAATCAGGAAGTGGCGAGAGGGCAACTTCCATTTCCACCTCAGTCTCCACAGACTCTTCCACATCTGACAACTCCGGGTGGGGAGCCGGCAGTCTGATGGGACTATCTGTGGGAGGGGAAATGGCGGCAGCCTCTGGCTCTTTGTTGTTTTCACCGTCTCTTTCTTTTTCTCCAAAAATGCCACCAAGCGTCGGGCATCTCTACGCTTGGTGGACGGGCTCTTCTGTTTTTTCTTCTCTTACTCTTTTCAGGGCCTCCAACCCCCCCCCCCCCCCCCCCTTGGGCGAGGTCTAGTGTGAGAGGGGCTCTTCTCACTAAAGATACTACCTGTACCCTTGGGGGTGGTGAGGTGTTCTCATTTGTAGTGGAGAATTCCAAGGTCAGGTAGACACTCTCGCCCTTCTGGATAGTCCAGGTGATGGGACAAGAGACGCCCAGAGCTGATATGGTTTTCTGTAGTCTTGCTGGTAGATCCAGTGCTCCCGAGCTGTTTTTTTTCAGGTGTTCACACTCTGAAGTCAGAGGTGCGAATGACGATGATAAAACTTGAGTTAATATGGGACGTTTTAATTATATAGGTTGAGATTAAGATTAAGGGAGGGGGAAGCAGGCCATACGATCATGTGCCACAGCCGAGGGTGTTATTAAAAATTCTGACTCTTATTATTATATGGAAGCCCACAAATTATTTGATTAATATTCAAGAGATTATGTTTTGAAGTGTAAGCTAACATAGTTATTTTTATTTCTCAATTGTGATATTTTGGTTAAAATATAAAAGTCCATATTTATTCAAGCAGCGACAAGCAAGCTAAATATAATCTCCATCAGTAATCATTAACACTATGCTGTGACTGTTCGTTGAATGCTATTGTTGCCTTCCAAGTGTCAGCTACACATGCTGCTTGGATTGTAAATGGCGAGTTTGATCTTGAATGGATCAATTACGTGTATTGAGTTTGATTGGCAGTGTTATGAAAATTGCATTGCATTGTAAAACCTCTTGTTTTGTGATGTGAAAATATACTTTGAAAAGAGCTTGAGACTTCACTCTGGAATTCCTCAGTCACAGGACACTGTCGCTCAGAGCTCGATGTCAGCACGAGCTATATACATAGTTATTTGATACCGTTATTGGATTTCTGAAATATGCAGTACAGGTGTGTCCCGCTTTCTAAATTATGACTGTCACCTTTCAAAATGTTTGGCCAAACCCATTTTTTGTTATTTCATTTAAATTTATATATGTGAATGTTAGGGATGCATTGGGAGGTCTAAAATATGCTTGTAAGTGTTTCTGACATATGCAGTCTATGACCACACAGTGACCCAAAAGACCCTCAAACCTCTAACTAATTTTGACTTGACTGTATCGGTTCAAAATTGAGAGTGTTGTACCATGCTTGAGATATCAACAGCAGGCGCGGTCCACCTTCAGAATTAAGGGCGAATGAGATTTCCGGCTTTTCTGAAAATGAGAAATGCACTCCGTGACCATTGGGTGATATAAATGACCATGATCAACGCCATGAGCTTTGTGTTTTGACTGTTTTCGTATTTGTCCCAGGTCCGTGGGTTATACCATGCTTGATATAAACATGAACCACATGAGGACTATATTAGGGGTCATAACTTCTGTGTCCAGCAATAAAATAACCGTTTGGTGACTCCCAACGACCTTGAACCGTACTTTCAAACTCCAGGAGGTTTCGGCTCATTTGATATTCCAGGTCCATAAACTTCGATCATTATCCCCGCATTTTCAAAAATGCGGGGATATAGTCGTGATCTCCGTCCGTATGTCCGTCTGTCCGTCCGTCTGTACGTTACACCCTGAAAGCCTCCAAGGGTATTCAATTCGAAGCGTTTAAACTATGCTAATGTGTTCAGGTAGCAACTCTAGATGCGCATGAAGGTTTTGGAATTTTGATTTGGCTCCAGGTGGTTCCAGTGGAACCATTTTTATCATTAGAAAATCAGTTTTCATCTAAAGGCTCCTAGGGTATTTGATTCAAAACGCTTAAACTGTGCTAATGTGTTCAGGTAACATCTCTAGATGTGCATGAAGGTTTTGGAATTTTGATTTTGCCCCCGGTGGTTCCAGTGGAACCACTTTTATCGTTACAAAATCAGTTTTCATTGAAAGGCTCCAAGGGTATTTAATTCGAAACGCTCAAACTATGCTAATGTGTTCAGGTAACATCTCTAGATGTGCATGAAGGTTTCGGAATTTTGATTTGGCCCCAGGTGGTTCCAGTGAAACTACTTTTATCGTTAGAAAATCAGTTTTCATCGAAAGGCTCTTAGCGTATTTAATTCGAAACGTTTAGACTATGCTAATGTGTTCAGATAACATCTCTAGATGTGCATGAAGGTTTCAACATTTTGATTTGGCCCCAGGTGGTTCCAGTGGAACCACTTTTATCGTTAGAAAATAATCAGTTTTCATCGAAAAGCTCCTAGGGTATTTAATTCGAAACGTTTAAACTATGCTAATGTGTTCAGGTAACATCTCTAGATGTTCATGAAGGTTTCAGAATTCTGGTTTGGCCCCAGGTGGTTCCAGTGGAACCACTTTTATCATTAGAAAATAAGTTTTCATCGAAAAGCTCCTAGGGTATTTAATTCGAAATGCTTAAACTATGCTAATGTGTTCAGGTAACATCTCTAGATGTGCATGAAGGTTTCAGAATTTTGATTTGGTCCCAGGTGGTTCCAGTGGAACCACTTTTATCGTTAGAAAATCAGTTTTCATCGAAAGGCTCCTAGGGTATTTAATTCGAAATGTTTAAACTATGCTAATGTGTTCCGGTAACATCTCTAGATGTGCATGAAAGTTTCGGAATTTTGATTTTGCCCCCGGTGATTCCCTTGGAACCACTTTTATCGTTAGAAAATCAGGTTTCATCGAAAGGCTCCTAGGGTATTAATTCGAAAAGTTTAAACTATACTAATGTGTTCAGGTAGCAACTCTAGAACTCTATGAATGTTTTGTAATTTTGATTTGGCCCCAGGTGGTTCCAGTGGAACCACTTTCATCGTTAGAAAATCAGTTTTCATCCAAAGGCTCCTAGGGTATTTAATTTGAAACGCTTAAACAACGCTAATGTGTTCAGGTGACGTCTCTAGATGCGAATGAAGGTTTCGGAATTTTGATTTGGCCCCAGGTGGTTCCAGTGGAACCACTTTTATCATTAGAAAATCAGTTTTTATCGAAAGGCTCTTAGGGTATTTAATTCGAAATGTTTAAACTATTCTAATGTGTTCAGGTAACATCTCTAGATGTGCACGAAGGTTTCAAACTTTTAATTTTTCCCCAGGTGGTTCCAGTGGAACCACTTTTATCGTTTGAAAATCAGTTTTCATCGAAAGGCTCCTAGGGTATTTAATTCGAAATGTTTAAACTATGCTAATTTGTTCAGGTAACTTCTCTAGATGTGCATGAAGGTTTCGGAATTTTGATTTGGCCCTAGGTGGTTCCAGTGGAACCACTTTTATCGTTGGAAAATCAGTTTTCATCTAAAGGCTCCTAGGGTATTTAATTCGAATTGTTAAAACTATGCTAAGGTGTTGAGGTAACATCTCTAGATTCTCTAGATGTGCACGAAGGTTTCGGAATTTTGATTTGGTCCCAGGTGGTTCCAGTGGAACCACTTTTATCATTGGAAAATTAGTTTTCATCGAAAGTCTTCTAGGATATTTACTTTGAATCGTATAAACTATGCTAATGTGTTCACGTAGCATCACTAGGTGTGTATAAAGATTTCGGAATTTTGATTTGGCTCCAGGTGGTTCCAGTGGAACCACTTTTATCGTTAGAAAATCAGTTTTCATCGAAAGGCTCCTTGGGTATTAATTCGAAACGTTAAGACTATGCTAAGGTGTTGCTAAGGAAATGCGGGATACACCATTGTGTGCTTTACACACAAATAACTCGATCTAGTTTTATTAGTCCTCGGTTACCGTAAGGGCACTTATGGATTGCACCCATCTGTATCTCCGAGATGGTTTTTGTGCTGTTACCACCTGTATCTCCGAAAAAAATGTTTTCACATTAGCCGGACATTATGAAAATATGATGCACGCCGGAGTTTGGAGAAAAAATAATTAAAGTTGGCTGAATGGCGGCCATTTTTGTTTTAATTTTTTCGTATTTCTTTCCTATTTTTATGCGTTTCCACCTGTATCTCCGAGTTGCTTGGATGTTGTTTCAAATTTTTAACATTAATCAGACATTACGAAAATAAGATGCACGTCAGAGTTTGAAGAAAAAAAAACTGAAGTTGGCTGAATGGGGAGTTGGTTGGGGACTGGACTTTTCGCCGGAAAGACAGTTCGCCAAAAGAGAGTTCGCCGAAACTTTGGACAATTCGCCGGAATTTTGGACAATTCGCCGAAAGTTGGGACAGTTCGCCGGAACATTTAAGACAATTCGCCGGGATTTTGGACACTTCGCCGGAATATTGGACACTGCGCCGAAGTTTGGGCAGATCGTCGGATGTTTGGACAGTTCGCCGAAAGTTTGGACAATTCGCCGAAATGTGCCAGACAATCGCCAATGTGTCTCAAGCAGTTCGTGGAATCTTCAAAAGAGCCTGCTATTTATTTATTGGTGCACAATCGTGATCTTTCTTTTTTCTTTTTTTTTTTTGGCGGAGGCCCCTTCTTTCTTATTCTCTTCTTTTTGGTGGTGGCTGTGGCTGTACTACTCCGGCGGCCTTCATCCAGCTTTTCCGTGTCTCTAGGAGGGTGACCAGTGTGAGGGGAAATCCCCTCACGAAAGGTGCTACACCTTTCCGAGGACGGCGGTTCAGATTCTTTGTCAAAATCCACTGAGATGATAAGAAAACTTATTGCTATTGTAGCTCTGGGTCATCAGAGAGCTACAAAAATACTTAGCCCTTAACCTAACGCTGATAGCAGACATCACATCCTGCAAAATGTATTCGTGAATAACAAAAACAAATTTAATTATTTATTTTAAAAACATAGCTTATGACCACTCATAATTTGTTTTTGTTGAATTTCACAACACTGCCATATGCCATGTCGGTAAAAAAAAAGAATGTGCAGTCAGTGTTAATTGGCATTTTGGCCTGTCGGTGGTAAAAATAGAAAAAAAAAACATTGTGTTCAGTTAAACGTTCTTTTCAGTTTAGAATTTCATCCTCAATGGACCGGTTTTGACCTGTTAAACGGATTATAAAAAATGTGTAAGTCATTTTTAATATCTTTTCGGCGAACTGTCCAATTTTAAAACTTTAAGTTCCAGCGAAATGTCTTTTCCGACGAACTGTCTTTCCGGCGAAAAGTCCAGTATTTTGCTGAATGTCGGCTATTTTGGTTGTAATTTTAAAAAAAAATTCTGTAGATATTTAGTATGTGTGACTTTCTTAATGTCTTGAACAAGTCTGATAGCCGGTGCCATATGATGAAGCTTAGCAGAGTTTTGGCACTTAATTAGTTACTTTTGCAGTTTTGCAGCTTGTTAGTGCGATAACTTGAAGAATATTATCGGATTTGGTCAATATTTGGAATATGACACTTTCTTAACAATGTCTTGCAGGAGTTCGAAAACTGAAGTTTGGTGATACTGAGCAAAGTTATGGCCCTTAATTAGTTAATTTTTGCCTGTTTATAGTAGTTTAGAAGGGTGCACCTTGAATTAGAAATAAAACCTGTTGTAAGTGGCAGACTACTTCCTCATTTCTCGACCGCCTTAAGTGCGATAAAATGCAGGTCAAGTTTGATTTCCGCTTTCGTACTTAATACTGGTTTTAGTTATGCCCCTTGAATTATGAAAACAAGAGCACCGCCAGGCGTGGCTAAATACGCCCTTCAGCCATTAGGAAATTGAATTGTACCAACGTTTGTTGAGATCAAATAATCCAAATTGGAATTATCGGTCGGAAACCAAAAATGTTAATAGAAGGTCCTTTCTAAGCCGAAAAAGGGCTGTAACTCATGTAAAAATAATTGGACAGAACCCGTATTCACACTTGGCTTGTATTACAAGCTGAGTAATACACTACCAACTTTGGTTGAGATGAAAGAATCCAAACTGGAGTTATCGATCGGAAACCAAAAATGTTAAAGAACGGATGGACAGACTGACTACATAATACGACCGTTTTTTTCAAACAGGCGTATAAAAAAATAAATTTGAGTGTGTGTGTTTTCTTTCTGTTCTTACTGCTAGATTGGACCACTTCCCCATCTGTAAGACCTCCTTTGGTTTACCACATTGTCATATTGTTAGGTGCAGGAGGCTGTTGGGATTAAGAAGGTTCAGTAAGTGAGATTAACATGTTCTTAATGATTTTAGGACAACAACTGGTAACCTCTCCATGGATTGAATTCTAGATGACTAGTTTAAGTTAACAGGACGTGATCATGAACCAGTTCGGACTGTATCCGGTGTTCCACTGTCCAGAATCAAGATGTAAATGCCCATTATTCCTAAAAGGCTGGTCCTTATGAACCCACAGAGCTGCCAGCAAGTACATAATTGTACGGTTTCAGTGTATATATGTTACCGAAATGACCCAGTCATTTGCAAACCGTGTTGTTAAGTGTTGATCCTATATGACATTTTTCCATCTGTGTCTATTGAGTTAACCCTTTACCCAAACGTAACGGCCAAAACCGGCCAGCGCTATTCTCAAAAATCGCCAGTTAATTGTCATTATTTTTTCATATTTCGTCTCAAAAACATAGTTATGACCCCTCGTTGGAACGAGCTCATTCCAATGAGGGGTCATAACCTATGTTTTTGAGACAAAAAACAGGCATGTCATGCAAAGCTACTGGAAGGAAACTTGGCTATAGTCATTCTGTCATCAACAGACTTGTCCGAAAACATCAACAAACCAACGACGTTAAGGGCCGACCAAGGCCTGGACAACCCCAAAAGACCTCTTCTGGGGATGATCGGAGTCTGGCGCGCCTCGTTATGTGTGAAGCCTTTGCTTCAAGGTGGGTTTTGAAACGCCTTTGGCTCCCCAAGAGGCGTTTCTGCAACAGAACTGTCCGAAACCGTCTCAAAGCACGGGATGAGGTCCAAAAATGTCATCAAGCGTCCATCTCTGTCCGATCAGCATCAAAGACGACGTTTGGAGTGGTGTAGGGCACGACAACATTTGAATCTCCGGACGTGGATGAGAGTCCATTGGTCAGAGGAGAGTAGGTTCCTGCTTCACGTCACTGATGGCCACGTGAGAATGTGGAGACAGAAATACTGCTTACGTACCCAGGGACATCAGACCTGCTATTCCTAATGGTGAATGGTTAGTAATGATCTGGGGATACCTCTCTCATGATTGTAAACTTGATATGGTGACTGTATGTGGGAATCTCAGTGGTCATCAGTACATCCGGGACATTCCCAATTTGGTTGTCGTGCCTCATTTTGACAACCACCACGTATACGGGTATTTGAGGATATCTGTGACATGGTTCGTATATATACAGCTCCTAGAGCTATTCAGCCCCCTGGCTTCTAGACCACCCCTACGGGTATTTTAAGGATACCCATGACGTGGCAATGTATCATTTGAGGATACCTATCTAAGGATATCTATTTGAAGATAGTTGTGGCTCCTAGTGCCTGTTTGCCCGGCCGTCTAGACAAACCCCAAGTCATTCATGGGTTTTAAACCACCACCGCTGACTTATCCTTAGTCACCACCATCTGGCGTGTGATCCAAACACTATTGTTGCCATCCAATACTATAGTATTGTACCACCCTTACAGCTTTATATCACTAGTATTGACTTGTAGCACTACCTCATACTTCCTACCTATACCTGACCCTGCCTCGACTCTACCCAGACCAGGTCCTTTATAAGCGCAACCAGATTGCTCCATTTATCTGAATCCCGTATTGGTCTTTACATTCCCTCTACATGGGCACATAGGACAAAAAAGGGATTCTGCATGTAACCACAGACTTACCTGTAAAGGGATTCCGAAAGTGGGATTCATTTCCAACTACATGAAATGGGATTCCGTGATTTGACATAAACACTCCCTAGGAGAAACACTTTGTAGCTGTTTGCCCGTTATGCATGCCACAACTGTCTGCAACACACTCAGATCTTTCTTCAAGATTGGTGAAAAGACTGTATTCTCTGTATTAATAAAAAAAACATTTGGACGCCTTGTCTGGATTGTCAGATTTCTGACTGACTGATTTTTTTGGCTATGAATTTGTATGTCGCCAGACTATGTATTAAAATTCTATGTTGGACAGGAAAAAAGGCGAAACTTCCGGCAAACTTCAATGAACTGCATTTCACTTTGGCCAACACATCGGATAAACCGGCAGCAGCTTTGCCTCCAACAGAGAAAGTATTCCTCCAACATGTCAAAAGATCAAGATATCAGTCCAACATATGATGCAACAGTCACACACCCAACTCGGGAATAATGGATCCAACGACTAGTAGCTGGAAGGAAGTGGGAAAATTGAACCTGTTATGTTTGATAAAGACCCTTCTCCAGCCGACGTCAGAGATCTAACTCACTTATTCTGTGCACATTCAGAGTGTCCCCTTAACTCACAATGACAGTGCTTCGATGCGGGTTTGAAGTGCAATGATATTTCGTCCCGTGAGTTCCAATGTGTTCTATGTGCCAGTAGGCACATAGAACACATTTGAACTCAAGAGACGATATGTGGGTGTAAGACAGAATGCTCCAACAGTTTCCGGAGTACGGAAATTGATTCTGACAGTGATGACGAAGGTGATATGCGAACTATGATGTACACAGTATAGTCGTTGTGGATTGATGCAAATCCACGCGAGGAGTTGATTGTCCACGCATACAAAACGAAAGAATTCTAAGATACAACATTAGAACCACGCGCAAAATTTTACTTGATGTTGCACTGGATGCATCTTATGTTGTATCTCACAATTCTACAGCAGTTGTATATCCGTGGGCAATCCATTTCCACGCGCGGATCTGTACCAATCCACGACGACTATTGTTTGTTCATGCCGTTACAAATTTGCATAATTCCCAACCTGGGATCCTCATTAGCTAAAAAAAATCAAAATCGGTCAGATTTTACGTTGGGGTGGGGGTGGGGGGTGGTTAACATGCGGCCATTTAAAGGAGAAAATCAAACACAAATGGCAGTGTCTGTTGTATGAAAAATTTAACTTGATAGATGAGGAAATTTTTGATATGTCATAGTTTTTCCAATTTTATACGATGCTTTCCGTGTGCGTTTTTTCCCTCTGTCGCATTCATTGAAATAATGTCAAAATTTGAGTTAAATTGACATAATCGTACCCATAGCTCGTTTGAAATGTACGGAAGCCCATTATGCGAAATAACGCAATAGTTTTGCGAAATAACGCAAAACTTTTGCGAAATAACGCAAATGTTATTGCGAAATAACGCAATACTTTTGCGAAATAACGCAATTCTTTTGCGAAATAACGCAATACTTTTGAGAAATAACGCAATAGTTTGCGAAATAACGCAATACGTTTGCGAAATAACGCAATACTTTTGCGAAATAACGCAATACTTTTGCGAAATAACGCAAATGTTATTGCGAAATAACGCAATACTTTTGCGAAATAACGCAAAAGTTATTGCGAAATAACGCAATACTTTTGCGAAATAACGCAATACTTTTGCGAAATAACGCAAAGATGGCTTCCGTAGAAATGTAACTGTTAGGAACTATGAAAATTATTTTCACTAGAAACAATCATTGCTGGCTGAAGTGTACAGAAATTTTGTTATTTTATTGCATTTTATAATTACGGAGACTTGTTTTTCATATTTTGATGTTTTTATTACTTTTTTCAAATAAAATACTCTTTTTTCATGTTACTGCATGGACCGTGCAACTCCAACATCACTTTTCAGGTCCACTAGGTTATATTCAACTGATGTCCGAAGTTTCAGCTTGTTCTAAACCTGGGGAGGAGTATCTTGAAAACAAGAGCACTTACCCGGGGTTGGCCGCTACACTATATCTACTGCTCGTGTGTTGCCGACGAATCCTGTGTTGACGAAATCTGCAAAACTGAAATGAGAGATAGTTCGGGCGGCAACGATGCGGTGGAGGAAGACGATGATAATATAGTGGACTACAGTACGTGGAGAGTGGATTGTAACTAAATCACATGGGGAGTGGAGTTATCACCCAAAGTATCACTTTCAAATTCTGTACATGTAGACAAACACACAAGCAATGTTTCAGCCAATGGACCTCCGGGTATATACCGGAGGTCCATTGACTGAAACTTTGCTTGTGATTGTTATGCTTTGCAACAAATTTGCAATTATTGCTTGGGTGGAATCTTCACTCTGCGGGTGATTTAGTGATCATACACTCTTTACGTACTGTAGGTGTCGATAAAGTGTGTGTGTATATGGGTGGGTTGGATGTGAGGTGATGGTACATGTATGAGCCAATGGCCCAATTCTCTCATTCTACAAAACGTTGGGTTGCAGCGATTGATTCCAACTTTTTCAGCACTAGTGGATCAAGACGAGAATATAAAATATTTCATAGATCTTGTTCATAGATCCTTGTAAATTATGTCCGACACGAGGTGACCCCAGCTGTTGAAAGTGCGTTAAACTCCAATAAATAAATAAATTGTAAATTATGCGAGCATAAAAGAAGTTACCGTTAATTCAGAATGTTATTGGCTTAGTTTTTTGAACATGTATAATTGCTCTAAATGCTTTTTCCAATTTATTATTGACAACAAACAAGTGTCGAGATTGCAAAGTTTATATATTTGGTTAACACCATGACATTGCGTTAAGTGAAAGCTGTTATGCTGTGACTATCGTCATAGCGTAACAGCTTTCACATCACCAAATGTCATGGATTGGGGTGAATTATGGCGTTGATTGACTTGGCTCCCTCTTGGGGGTGGGGGTGGGGGCGGTTGAGGACTGAGTAGCATTATTCACTGACGTTAACGCATTCCAGTTCTATAGAGATCAGTGGTTTATAATGGCGTGTTCATGTATCAAATTTGAAACAAATGATGGGGTATTCTTGCTTTCAGTAGCTTCGGTCATATCCTGTCGGATAGTCTTATTTGAGGAAGCCAGATAGAACCATTGAGCAGTGGTGGATAAATGCCAGACTCTCAAGACAAGATTAGCACTGGTTAAATGAAAGTGTACCATCGACGTATACACTTTAGTACACCAGACCACTGTACTCCCACTTGCGCAATCGTATTAAGTGTCTTGCCCAAGGACACAACACAAATGGTCGAGGCAGGTCAAGCTCAAACCGCCAGCATTTCGGTCTGTCAGAGTTCGCACTCCATTAAGGCTAATTAAACTCCAAAAATATGTTTTACTGGTAAAATAGGTCTGACTAATGTCCGGTGCAGAAGTCATCTCCTGAAGTTGGCAGCATAGGTATAAACGAAGGCTCAACTTCAACTTGACTTCATACTTGTGTCACGGCCATGATATAGCCATTGGTGCTGAAACATTGATCTTAAACATAAATAAATTAATAGCCCTAAACGTAAAACAAAATGGGCAGTTGATTAAAAGCTGTTGCACCTTCTCAGCAGTAGTGTTCAGTAGTAGTTCTAATTCAACACTTTTTCTGGGGTCCACATCATTATAAAAAAGGAACATTACTATTTTCCAGTCTGCTACACAAATAGACCACCATAGAACGAAATTCCGGTGAAGGTTTTCCAAACTCGCGATCCCGGGTGAATATGAAGTTATAATTCGTCTGTATCAAAAAAGGATATCGCATGCAAACATGTGTTCTGACATTCTCAGAATGAGGTCATTTCCAATTTGGTAAAGACCTTGGTCAAACAAAGCAATTATTGTATATTCCGCAGGCACTCGCTCCTGGCCTGGGAGAGAGTATGGGTGGGGTAGTAACTCCGGGGCCCAGAACGTTGGGGGGGGGGGGGTTGGCCCAGAAGTCCAGGGATTCTTGTGTCAGGCCTGGGCCTCCTAAATTTCTGGCTCCAGTGCCAAACCTGCCCCCCTTCATCCCCGAGCGAGGACCAGCGAGATAAGTTGCCCGTCGTCAATGATTGGAATACTAGTTGCCACTCATGTCAAGAAGGAATGGCTGGTCAATTGGGAAACGGAAACGAGGTTTTTCAGTATTTGTGGCACGATCCAGAAACTGAAGTTTGAAAACAAAGCCAATAGTCTATAAATAAGTGATCCTATTACATCCTAGTACCAGTGGGTCTTATTATTAATTCATCAACAAAGAACCACTAGTTCTATAGTTGCGAAGAACAAAATGTTAAGGGGGTGGGGGGGGGGGGGGTGGTTATCGAGAATGGGATCTGCACTAGACCAACGGTTGTAGATTTGCACTGCATGATCCTCGAAGTGATAACTTTATTAATTCAA
The DNA here is from genome assembly GCA_031216915.1 of Pictodentalium vernedei. Taxonomy (NCBI): domain Eukaryota; kingdom Metazoa; phylum Mollusca; class Scaphopoda; order Dentaliida; family Dentaliidae; genus Pictodentalium; species Pictodentalium vernedei. The sequence continues at coordinate 762,614,511 of CM062297.1, forward strand.
CTTGACAGTAAAGTTATCACTTCAAGAATTGTGCAGTCAAAAGCTATAACTGCAGGTCACTGAATACTCACTGATGAACTTGTAAATTTGAAACATGCTGCTAAAAAAACGTCATTATGATTTTGACGGCCAAAAATAACGTGATTTTTCATCTCAAAAGCCACAAGAAGTCTCCATTCAATAGGCCCAACTGATTTCAAAACTTTCTTCGTCATTTACATCAGTATCCTGACACTTTCGAAAAGGGGACGCCAGGGAATTAACCCTGGGACCGAGATTCATCTCCACGGCCCTCCCAGTATTAGTAAATTATTATTTATACTTTTAAATAGGTGTGTGTGTGTGGGGGGGGGGGGGGGGGGGGGGTTCTCTCAACATTTCCATTTCATCAAATGATCGGGAGTAGTTGCCTCTATAGATTACTAATGAAAACAAAACGAATTCCTATTGAATTTCCAGTCTTGCTGTTGTTATCAGGAAACCTAAATTCATTTTGTTTTAGTGGACTTGGCCGCAAACACTGAAAATGACCTTACGTACCAATGAACATCAACTTATCTGAAAAGAACAATGCATGCAAGGTTTCTACAAATTTATCTGGCGACGCTGATCATTTCAATGTCAGTACCGTCTTTTACATTGTATGTTTACACTTTGGAGCCACAATTCTAAAATGTGATAAACTGAAATACAGTGAACGTAGGCCTCAGTTTTGAAATTGTCAAACTTAAATAAAAACAAAATTAAGGTACATTTAGCGTGTTTTATATCAGGGTTATACAACACGTTTAAATAAAGTTAAATCTTTCTTGGTAGAGCCTAAAAATTTCAAACTAGGCCTATATTTCAGCCTTTTATATACACCAGATATAAAAAACACACCACATCCATTTTTAGCTCAACTTTGACGTAAATCAGACTTGAGGTTATGCCATGGCCCGTCGTCCGTCTGTCCGTCCGTCAGTCCGTCCCTCTGTCCGTACGTCGACAATTCAATACGGCTCGGGCTAGAGGCCGTATTTATGAACCGATCTTTACGAAACTTCTTGAGTACCTTTGTTATCACCGTGGGACGAGAACGAGTGTTTTTGGGTGCGGTCCGAAATTCAAGATGGCCACCAGCAGCCATTTTGTACTTTGCACTAACTAATCAGTTTTTTGTTCAGAACTTCTGTATGAAAGTTCTGATTTGAATAAATTTTTGTATGAATGTTTAGTAACATGCAATACATCACATATAATACGGGGTTTTTTCTCGTGCAGAAATTATGCAAATTAGATGAACTTTGATTTTTTCAGTGCTACTTACACACAGTAAGTACACATGTCAATGCGGCTCGGGCTAGGAGCTGTATTTATGAACCGATCTTCACGAAACGTCTTGGGTACCTTTGTTATCACCTTGGGACGAGAACGAGTGTTTCTGGGTGCGGTCCAAAATTCAAGATGGCTGTTTGTACCGAAATTAGGTCCAATCAATTTTTTGTACCCAACTTCTATAGGGCTCAGGCTAGAGGCCATATTTATGACCCGATCTTCACGAAACCTCTTTGGTACCTTTGTTATCACCGTGGGACGAGAACGAGTGTTTTGGGGTGCGGTCCGAAATTCGAGATGGCCGCCAGCAGCCATTTTGTACCAAAATTAGTGCAATCAGTTTTTTGTACACAACTTCTGTATGAAAGTTCTGATTTGAATAAATTTTTGTGTGAATGTTTAGTAACATGAAATACATCACATATAATACGTTTTTTTTTCTCATGCAGAAATTATGCAAATTAGATCCACTTTGATTTATTCAGTGCTACTTATACACGGTAAGTGCACATGTCAATACGGCTCGGGCTAGAGTCTGTATTTATGAACCGATCATCACGAAACTTCTTGGGCACCTTTGTTATCACCTTGGGACAGGAACGAGTGTTTTGGGGTGCCTTTGTTATCTCTGTGCTATGAGAAAAAATATTTTTGGGTTCAGTCAGACCCACTCTGGGACTCAAAGATTTGTTTTCTTGTTTAGCATCTGACTATCGCCCACCTTTACAATACTTTACCTATACATTTATTACGGGCCACGGTCAGCATTTATGTACAGACCGTTACAATACTTTATATGTACATTTGTTATCAGGTCATTACCTAGATGTTTGTCATTGCTGCGTCACATACTATACATGTACATGTCTTACACAAATTGAGCTACAGTGTCACTGACACTTTCATTTCGACATGTATTGATTTTAAAAATATATATGACAAGAATTATAAAATACTATTCTAACCGACTAGAGTACGTTGACCACTTTCAAAATTTCTGCGAGGGGATTTCTGCATAACGGGGATTCCATCCTGATACATGGAAATGCATTCCTCCACTCAAACATTAATTCCTGGAAAGAATTTTTTTTTACTACAAACACAATCTGTATATGAATAACCTTGGTTTTTAATTATTTTTTTAGTAAGATATTTTGTAACCCTCGTTTTGTATGTTTATTTTTTTTTCTAAGCACAGGAAGTGATAAATATATATATATATATATATGTATACTTGATTATAAACTATACTTTAAAAAAAAAATTAGAGTATTTGCAAAATCTTGTTTTCTTGTGACTTTACTTTTCCACTTGTTGGCAGTTTCATCTCCACAAGCTAACAAAGTGTAGTTTTGTCTCCTGATTAAAATACGGAGCTTAATTAAAAGCCATCCTTGTATATGACAGGGAGTATGAAAATGTACACTGGTATGAAAACTGATACGCTCCGAGACGCAGCCGAACGGTATATCAGATTTCAAACCTGTGTTAAATTTTCATTCGAAACCCTGCAATATACACGGGTAATGAATTTATTTCCTCACAATCTTTCTTAACACGCCACCAAACTCAACATGTCTACGCAGCTCAGCCCCATAGAGAGTATTACTGGGTTTGGGGTTTCCTCGCAGAGGGGACAAAGGCGTGGAAAGGGATGAAAAAGCACCAATTGTTTCTAGATTTCTGTATCTAGATGGTTGAGGTAGCTAGTGCATTAAAACTACAGAAATTGTTTGATGTTGAAATAAAAACAGAAACTCAGAGAGCCCTCAATAACAACAGAGTTGTTTCGCGACGTCCCTAGTGTGCCGGTTTCGGTGCTGGAAATAGTGGAGGACATGAAATCACAAGTTACAGAAGTGAAATGAATAACGAAGTTGCAAACAATGGAAATAAGATAAAAAAAATCTTATATATTCAACTCAAATACAACTCAACCTTCGAAACCACTTGAACGGGACATATGGACTTTCGAGTTGATTTTCATATCCTAAATCCACTATGATCCAATGTTGGCTCTGTAACAGTGGTCTAATTAAACTGACTGGGGTCCCCACTCCACGGGGTCAGTATTGCTGCTTTTCTGACATTAGCATAATACGCAGAGAATCACGGGAATCAGAAACAGTAATGATTTGCAAAAATACGAAGCTCTGTTCTGGTCCCACCTCAACATGTCTTGCCATGCCAGATATAGAACTGTATAAGTGCATCCTGCATTAAAAATTCTGATTCTGTCCACTTTTCAAAATTTTCTGCCCCGTCCACTCTTTGAGTGATTGAATCCACAAATGAACCTTTGGAATGCATTAGGGAGTCAAAAATGTGATTGCCAACATTTTTTAAATATGCAGTACAGGTGTGTCCAGCTTTCTAAATTCTGACTCTGTGACCTTTCAAAATGTTTGGCCAAACCCATTTTTTGTCATTTAAATTAATATAAGTGAATGTTAGGAATGCATTGGGATTGACAGTATTTCTGACACATGCAGTCGATGACCTCAGAGTGACCCGAAAGACCCGGGCGTACATATCGAACCTCTAACTAATTTTGACTTGACTGTATCGGTTCAAAATTGAGAGTGTTTACCATGCTTGAGATATAAACAGTAGGCGCGGCCCACCTTCAGAATTAAGGGCCAATGAGATTTCCGGCATTTCTGAAAATGAGAAATGCACTCCGTGACCATTGGGTGACATCAGTGACCATGATCAACCCCATGGGCTTAATGTTTGGACTCTTTTCGTATTTGTCCTACCACGCTTGATATAAACATGAACCGCATCAGGACTCTGTTAAGGGTCATAAATTTTATGCTCAGTAATAAAATAACCGCTTGGTGACTTCCAACGACCTTGAACCGTACTTTCAAACTCCGTGAGGTTTCGGCCCATTTGATGTTGTTCCAGGTCCATAAACTTCGATCATTTTATTAGTCCTCGGTTACCGTGAGGGGACTTATGGATTGTACCCTGTCAGTCTGCCTGTCCTTTTACCACCTGTATCTCCGAGGTGGTTGAATGTTGATGTTTCAATTTTTTCACATTAACCAGGCATTATGAAAATATGATGCACGTCAGAGTTTGGAGAGAAAACAATTAAAGTTGGATGAATGGTGGCCATTTTTGTTTTAATTTTTTCCTATTTCTTCCTATTTTTATGCGTTTCCACCTGTATCTCCGAGTTGCTTGGATGTTGGTGTTTCAAATTTTTAACATTAATCAGACATTACGAAAATAAGATGCACGTCAGAGTTTGGAGAAAAGAAATTTAAAGTGGGCTGAATGCCGGCCGTTTTGATTGTAATTTTGATTTATTTTTTTATTCATGCTTTCATGTCCTACCTTCTCTATCTCCGAGAGCGATAACTTGAATAAATATTAGCAGATTTAGAATATGCGACTTTCTTAAGTTTCTTGAACGAGTTCGAAAAGGGGGGAGTTTGATCATACTGAACAGAGTTATGACCCTTGATTAGTTATTTTTTTGTGTGCACATTTTCAGTTCGTCAGCGTGATAATTTGAACAAATATCAACGGATTCTGTCAATATTTAGTATGTGTGACTTTCTTAATGTCTTGAACAAGTTTGATAAACGGTGCCATACGATGAAGCTTAGCAGAATTATGACCCTTAATTAGTTGCTTTGCACTTTTTTCAGCTTGTTAGTGTGATAACTTGAAGAATAATTATCGGATTTGGTCAATATTTGGAATATGAGACTTTCTTAAAGTCTTGAAGGAGTCCGAAAACTGAAGTTTGATCATACTGAGCAAAATTATGGCCCTTATTTAGTTAATTTTTGCCTGTTTATAGTAGTTAGAAGGGTGCACCTTGAATTAGAAATAAAACCCCTTGTAAGTGGCTGATTACTTCCACATTTCTCGACCGCCTTAAGTGAGATAAAATGCAGGTCAAGTTTGATTTCTGCTTCCGTACTTCTACTGGTTTTAGTTATGTCCCTTGAATTATGAAAACAAGAGCACCGCCCAGCTGTGCTAAATACGCCCTTTAGCCATTAGGAATTGTACCAACTTTTATTGAGATCAAATAATCCAAACTGGAGTTATCGGTCGGAAACCAAAAATGTTGATAGATCGACGGTCCTTTCTAAGTCGAAAAAGGGCTGTAACTCATGTAAACATAATTGGACAGAACCCATATTCAAACTTGGCTTGTATTACCAGCTGGGTAATACACGTACCAACTTTGGTTAAGATCCAGTAATCCAAAGTGGAGTTATCGGTTGGAAACCAAAAATGTAAAAAGGCGGTCAAATTCTCAGTCGAAAAAGGGACGTAACTCATGTAAAAAAAATAATTTGACAGAATCCGTATTCGAATGTTACCTACATTACCAGCTGGGTAATACACATACCAACTTGAGATCAAATAAACCAAACTATAGTTATCGGTCGGAAACCAAATATGTTAATAAAAAAGGGCTGAAGCTCGTGTAAAAATAAATGAACAGAACCCATATTCGAATCAGGCCTGTATTACTAGCTGGGTAATACACGTACCAACTTTCCTTCAGACGAAATAATCAAAACTGGAGTTATCGATCGGAAACCAAAAGTGTTAACAAACGGATGGACAGACTGACTACATAATACGACCGTTTTTAGCTCAACTTGAAAAAGTCAAGCTGAGCTATTGCCATCACTTCTCGTCCGTCGGCGTACGTACGTACGTTTGTCCATCCGTATGTACGACCACAATTTCCTTTGGCACACCCCACAGGTTGCATTTATGATCAGATCGCTTTGAAACTTGGTATGCATGTTTGGGGTGACCTCTAGATGGGAGCTATCGATTTTCTTCAATTTCCGTCACAAAATGTTGCCGCGGCCCACGTTCTTAGAGCTTAGTTTAGTCAGACCTCAATATTTCCCTTTGGCACACCCTACAGGGCACATTTATGATCGGATCACTTTGAAACTTAGTAGGTGTGTTCGGGGTGACCTCTAGATGTGAGCTATTGCTTTTTTTCATTTCCATAAAAGATTATTATCTTATCACCAGCCTTTGAACTTACTGCATTTGTGCATCAACTTATCCTTTTTGCACTCCTTGCAGGGTATATTTATGAATTTCCATAAAAAAAACATTGCCACAAGCAATGACCTTCTACGTAGTGCATTTGTGCATTAACATCTTCCTTTGGCATGCCCCAGAGGGCACATTCATTATCGGGTTGTTTTGAAACTTTGTATGTTTATGCACGGCGACAAAGATAGGAGCTATTGATTTTCGTTTCATTTCCATCAAAAACTGTTGCTTTTAGCAACAATCTTTGAATTTATTGCATTTGTGCATCAACATTCTTCTTTGATATGGCCTACATACCACATTTATCATAGGATTGTTTTTGAACTTAGTCTGCTCATTAGGCGAGACCTTTAGCTAAGAGCTATTGATTAGCAATCATTTCTGTGAAAAAAATGTCATTTACAATAACCACTGGACATACTGCATTTGTGTATCAACATTCTTCCTTTAGCCAGTCTTACAGTTTACATTTAAAAATGCATGGATTACTCTGACGTTGTGCACACACAATGCTGTTATGTTGAAATTTCATCAAATAACACTGGTACCAATGATCTTCAATTTTGCCATTTCATTTATAACTTACCAAGTTCAAGTTTGTCAAGTTGAGCTACAGTGTCATTGACACTTTCATTTCTTTCTGTTCTTACTGCTACATTGAACCACTTACCCATCTGTAAGACCTCCCTTGGTTTACCATTTTGTCATATTGTTCGATACACGAGGCTGTTGGGGTTATGGTTCAGTCAGTGAGATTTACATGTACTTAATGATTTTAGGACAACTAGTTGTAATCTCTCCATGGATTCAATTCTAAGGATGGTTAGTTTAAGATAACATCTTACCTAACATGAAAAGCAGACGACACTGAAAAAAAAAAAAAAAAAAAAAAAAAAATTCTTGAATAACTAATTTGTTGTCTCAAAAACATAGGTTATGACCCCTCATTGGAACGAGCTCGTTCCAATGAGGGCCATAACCAATGTTTTTGAGACAAAAAATGGAAAAAAAATAATGAAAAAATTAATTGGCGATTTTTGAGCATAGCGCTGGCCGGTTTTGGCCGCAGCATTGGGTAAAGGTTTAACAGGGCGTGATCATGAACCAGTGCGGACTGTATCCGGTGTTCCTCTGTCCAGAATCCAGATGTAAATGTCCATTATTCCTAAAAGGGTGGTGCTTTTGTGAACCCACAGATCTGCCAGCATGTACATAATTGTACGGTTTCAATGTATTCATGTTACCGGAATGACCCGGTCATTTGCAAACCGTGTTAAGTGTTAAACCTATATGACATTTTTCCATCAGTGTCTATATTGAGTTAACCCTTTACCCAACGTAACGGTCAAAACCGACCAGCGTTATTCTCAAAAATCGTCAATTGTCATTATTTTTTTCATATTTTGTCTAAAAAAACATAGGTTATGACCCCTCGATGGAACGAGCTTGTTCCAATGAGGGGGGAATAACCTATGTTTTTGAGACAAAAAAAACAGGCATGTCATTCAAAGCTACTGGAAGGCAACTTGGCTATAGTCATTCTGTCATCAACAGACTTGTCCGAAAACATCAACAAACCAACGACGTTAAGGGCCGAACAAGGCCTGGACAAACCCAAAAGACCTCTCATCGGGAAGATCGGAGTCTGGCACGCGTCGTCAGGCGTGAAGCCTTTGCTTCAAGTGGGGTTTTGAAACGCCTTTGGCTCCCCAAGGGGCGTTTGTGCGACAGAAGTGTCCGAAACCGTCTCAAAGCACTGGGTATGACGTCCAAAGGGGTCATCAAGCGTCCAGTTCTGTCCGATCAGCATCAACGACAACGTTTGGAGTGCTGTATGGCACAACATTGGAATCTCCGGACGTGGATGAGAGTCCATTGGTCAGATCAGAGTAGGTTCCTGCTTCACGTCACTGATGGTCACGTGAGAGTGTGGAGACAGAAATACTACTTTCGTACCCAGGAACATCAGACTTGCTATTCCTTATGGTGAATGGTCAGTAATGATCTGGGGATGCCTCTCATGATTGTAAACTTGATATGGTGACTGTACGTGGGAATCTCAGTGGTCATCAGTACATCCGGGACATTCCCAATCCGGTTGTCGTGCCCCATTTTGACAACCACCCGTTGGCTACTCGCCCTGTATTCATGGACGACAATGCAAAGCCACATCGTTCTCTTGCTGTTAGAGCATTCCTTCAGGACAACGATATTACTACACTACCTTCGCGTGCAATATGAGCCCCGATTTGAATCCCTTAGAACACATCTGGGACTTTCTTGGACGTTGTGTGCAAGGATCCGCCTGTGGAGAATTTGGTCGATTTGGAAGCTGCATTTCATGAGGAGTGACAGCGGTCGCCTCTGGACCGTATCAGGAGGCTCACTGGTATCTTCGGGGGGGGGGGGGGGGTCAGGCTGTCATCCGAGCACGTGGTAGATACACTCGCAAATGACGTCAGACGCTGCTATAGTGTTCCGGAGATCACAAGTTACATTTTTTGTCAGTAATTACAGGTATTGTTTTATCAAGAATCGTTCCAGCACCAATTGTCGAGAGAACCTTTTTCCAAACATTAGGGACACTGTTACAGATATGTGTAATTAGCGCCATTAAAATACTGCATATTTTCATCATTGTGTTGCTTTTCATTTGTCAATAGACCATTCTTTCCGCAAACAATCTCAGCATGAAAGTAATGACAGTTTCTATTAACACCACTGCGAAAAACGGGGAGCTTTATTAAGTTCCAGGGGTATAGATGCGAATATAACAGACTCCCGCATCAGTGATGCGTAACCCTTGTTTCACATTTTTTTAGCTCAGCTGACTTTCAGTCAGGAGAGCTATAGTGAACACTCAGCGTCCGTCGTCCAGCGTCCGTCGTCCGTGAACATGGTGTTTGCGTCTTCTCCTCCCAAACCACTGAACCAATTTAATTGATATTTAAGATAATAGTTTGTTATGACATCGCAATTTGATTTTGTTCAAATCAAGTTGCCTCGCCCATTGGTAGGGCCACACCCAAAAAGTGTGCTGAAATCTTAAACAATCTTCTTCTCATCAACCAGCAATAGCAGAGACTTGATATTTGGTGTGCAGCTTCCTTTTGAGGTGTAGACTCAGATTTGTTCAAGAGAAGATCAAGGAGCTATATTTGGCGTCGTAATGGGAGGGGCAAGAATATTTGCCCCTCCCAAAATTTCTGTTTTCCAAACCGAGAGGCAAATTTGGACCAAATATGATATGAGGGCTTATTGGGTCATAAGTACTTAATTTATGCAAAAAAAATTTTCCCCTCGCCCCATGGGAACCGCAGGAGCTAAAAATAGAAAAAAAATAAAACGCCCATATCTCCAAAACTACACGGCACTGAGAATTCTTATTTGTCGTGAAGCTTCCTTAGGACCAACAGAATGGAATGGTAAAAAAAACTGCCATCGGTTTTATCATGGGGTACTTTTTGGGGACTTTGAAAAAGTGCTGAGTCAGCATTTTTTAACACTGTGGGTAATGGGAAAAACATATAAGACTATTTTCTCCTAAACCACTACTCCAAAAGCTTTCAAATTTCACATATAACATCTTTGGAAGATTGTTTCACACGTTTATTGAAATCAATTCCCTAGGTCCATATTTGGGCTCTCTCTGGGAGCCCAAGTGTTTAAATTAGTGCAGCATGAGGAGTATTTTTTAAAAATCTTCTTCTTCAGTTCTAGCAATAAGAATCTTTTGATATTTGGTATGCAGCATCCTTAGGGGGTGAGATTCAAGTTTGTTCAAGCCAAGTCCCTGGGTTCATATTTAGGCTGAAAATTTGGAGTCTCGTTGCGGACTTAGAAATTTTGGACCAAAATCCGTAAATTTTTTTTGGTTTTTTTTTATGCGTTTTGGTCAATTTTAAGACAAATTTTTTTTTTTTTTTTACACTGAAAATTTGGGGTCCGGGTGGGACTTAGAAAATTCCTAAAAAAATTTTTTTTTGTTTTTTATGCGTTTCGGTCAATTTTAAGACAAAAAAAATTTTTTTTTTTTTTTACACTGAAAATTTGGGGTCCAGGTGGGACTGAAAATTTTGGACCAAAATCCGGAGGGTTTTTTTTTTTGTTTTTTATGCGTTTCGGTCAATTTTAAGACAAACAAATTTTTTTTTTTTTTACCCTGAAAATTTGGGGTCCGGGTGGGACTGAAAATTTTGGACCAAAATCCGGATTTTTTTTTGTTGTTGTTTTTTATGGGTTTCGGTCAATTTTGAGACAAAAAAAAATTTTCTTTTACACTGAAAATTTGGGGTCCGGGTGGAACTTAGAAAATTACGAAAATTTTTTTTTTTGTTTTTTATGCGTTTCGGTCAATTTTAAGACAAAAAAAAAAAATTTGTTTGGGGGAAAAAAATCTGTTTTTTTATGCGTTTATCTCAATTTTGGGACGTAAAAGTACAGGAACTGAAAATAGAAGGAAAATCCGGTGTATTGTGTGGGCACAATCGCTTCATCTAGTTGGTATATGCTCTTCGTAGGAGGGGCGTATGCAGCTTATTCAAGTCCCTGGTTTGATATTCAGACTACCATGTCAGGTGAGCGCTCGCAGGCCCCCTGGGGCCTCTTGTTTAAATTTAGGATCCATAAGATTTTTATAGGTATTACAGTACGATTGCAAGCATTTCTGAAATGTGCACTTAATAACCACCAGGGGACCCTAATTACCTTGAACAATATTTTGGAGAAAAAAAATAAATAATTGGTTTCGATACATTTTGATGTTGGTTCTTGGTCCACAGGCCGTACCAAGCTTGAAATGTAAGCGTAACCCACTTCAAGATATTTGGTGCCACCCACATTTTTGAGTGCTGAAATTCACGTTTCTAGCCGCCAGGAATGCACTGACGGTTTTAAATTGAGTTTCCCAGCGTTTCTTAGACAAAATAGCCCCTGTGTAAACATCAGCATTGGATAAAGGGTTGATAAGTTATTTCGCGCCTTACCATTTATCAGACAGCTGAGATCAGTACAAGTGAACTTAGAATAATTCGCATGTGCCCGCGTTCGTGTGTCAACAATAATTGACATAAGCTCATCTATGCACCCATAAGGAACCACCTGTGTTTGGCACAACCATTTGACAGCGGATCGCATTAATGTCAGGTTTCATGGGTGAGAAAATCCATTCCGTTTGCAGGGTGAAGATATCATTAAATGTGCCCAAATTATATTGATTTCAGTGACAAGAGAAACCCGGGCAGGAGTATCCGCCAGCAGCATGTAAAGAGTTAAATGTTATATTGTTTCAGTTTGCTGGAAAATGACTGGAGGCATTCTACAGTAAACTAAAACCATATACCATTTTTGAACAAGGCCATGTTGACCAATTGCATAACAAATATTAGCCACAGTTTGCTAAAAATGGAACATTGCAGTTAAACGGCCCTGCACAATATAGATTGTGACGGCGCGCTTAATCACCGCATATTGTCGTACCTCATCCGCCCCCACCTCCACTCCTCGCATACTTTTGATTTTACGTGCACTGAATCTGTCGCAACTTAGTAAACCCATATGACGATAATGACGGTTTGTCAGAAGATTATTTTTCACTTGTGCATTAAAACTCAACTGAAAGAAGGAAGGAATCAATTTCCATTGTATGTTTCTCAGTACTTTAGGTGTTTCTATTCTTATCAGACTCCATCCCAAATTAAGCTGCTGCAAAGAAGGTTGCCAATCGGTGCCACCCACCTATTTTTTATGACTATGGCGAATATCAGCATCACTTGGGCAAAAAAAAGAATCGTAGCTGGACGCTTCTTGACACTTTTCGTAATTGGGGGGGGGGGGGAGGGTTGGGGGGGGTGGGGGGTGGGGGGGTGGCGACCTGACAGCCTATAAATTTAAAGCAACAAACTATCAAATAGAAGTCGGCGAGCTAAAGCATTATTACCCACAGGTTCTCGTCACAAACTGAGAAATCGAAAAAAATTTATATCTGAGAGCATTTTTTGGATTGATGCTGACATGCCCGCATAATGGTATACAAATATTGACATGGTACACATCTCGCTTTTCGAAAAGGATAGCACTCATCTTCATTAACCCCCCCCCCCCCCTCCTCAAATTTGATTCACCTAACGTATCCAGCAGTACCCGGTGTCAAGGGAAAGGGGAAAGAATAAGTTCTACAATGGTGTACTACACGACCGTTGGGTGTTTTGGTGTTGTTCATAATAACTGGGAGAAGTCGCTGAAAAGGCTGAAACATAATTATTAGGCAACTTGCTGTTTAGTGGAATGTGGATTACGAGCGACAATTCTCCGATTTTATGATTATAAAAATTCGAGATCTCATTGTCTATGGGGGGGGGGGGGGGGGGAAAGGAGATTCAGATATTAACCGTATATCTTTATCAGTTTTTAATCTTGGATCCACAATTTTTTACCATCATTTGAAAACTCATCATGTCGGCAACCATCGAAACGACAAGATTCGCATAAAAACATCCCCATTCTCCCACTGGCTTCCTTTTATGTATGATTTTCTCGGTATGAATCGTAGCCAATGGGAGAATGGGGATGTTTTTGTGAGAATCATGAAAAAAATGTACTCTCGGAGGGTAAAAAAATGGATACATTTCGGAAAAGTTGTTACCCCAAATTTCAAGTTTCTATAACCCGGAAGAAATAAGATATTTGAAAAAATCCAGCGCGTATCTAAAACCAGATGTTTAACTCTATCACCATAGCAAAATCAGAAATATTCTTTTCATATTTTGCCCCATGTTGGGTGATGATCGTATGATGTCACAAATATATGGTTGAACGAAACTCGTGATTTTTTTAGTTCATTCAGTTTGGGGTCACGAGCAGCGTCACTATGCGCAATTTCGGGACTGAAACCAAAACGTCACCCCAAAACAGGGATCAAACGAAAAAGCAAAAAGTGCCCCTATCGGAAGAGGCTTATTCAAATTTGATATAAAATCAAAGGCTTCTGGGAAAAAGAATAACTGAGTTTCATTTGCAAGGTGCACACCAAGAAACTAATTTTGTAAGAATATTAATAATATATTAATATTAATACTAAGCTATATATTTAGTTTGTCTGATCTGGTCTGATTGGGTTTTACGCCGCTTTCAACAACTTTAGCGTAGTGGCAATGATCGCCAGGTTGCTCTCGGGGTTGTGACATACTACAAGTGTACTGTGTTCTGTAGAGCAGGTGGCTCTCAAGTTCCTTTTCAAGGTGGCGCTTTCCGCTTAACAGTGAGATCGACGGTTTTAGTGATCTGAGTAAATTTGATAAATTCAAATTTATATTTGAAAATAGAACCCCCAAAAATCTGCAGCCTGATCCGGGATTTTTTCGCCAGACGATTATAGTATATTTAGTGATGTGTATGGGAAATATTCTAGTTCACATCTCCACTTTCTTTCGCGTATCAAATTAATAAAGATATAGTTCTTTGATCATAGAAAATTGGTGGATGAAACTGTAGTGTTTTGAGTACTACTTTTATTCGTGATACTTGTATATTCTCGCATACTGTCCTGTAGAGGTTGTGTTATGCTAATAAATGTCATGTTATGTTATGTTGGGAAGTCAATCAACACATCAGAAATGTTACTACTGTTATTCGAGAAGAGCGAGGCCACGAAGTTGCTGCTACGAAGTTCCTCCCACACACCTGCGTCATTGCGCCAAGGAGGGCCGTTAATATAAGCTGCATAACTTGTCCGCCAATCCTTGTAAAACAAATAAGATTAAATAAATGTTTTGTTGAGGAAATCATCCACCATCTTGGAATCTGACGCACCCTTTACCTAAGAGAAGTGGACGGGTGAAGCCAACAGTCAACCCCACTCAACCCCATGCCTTCCGCAGAGTTGCAGGTTCCGGAATGATTGTTAGAACTGCCTTGCACAAAGTAAGTTATGACTGTTCTCGCCAGCTGTCCCAGATCTCAGCTTACTGGAGCCTAAACATTTACTTATGAAAACAATATTACTCGATACGGTGATAATGTAGCCATTGTCTATAAACAATCTACAAACAATTGCAGTATAAACTAGAGAAACAGAATTTACTGCACCCAGTAAATTCAAGTTTGTGTGAAAAGGGTTAAAGTATCAGGAATAAACTATACAGAAGGAGAATTTATGGAGGCTTATTTTCAGGAGTAAATTATTTTCAAACAAATCAGAAATGGATTTTCGTTAATAGTATTTACAGATACAGCAATCAGAACATTTTTTTATAAGAAACCAGAAAAGGCATATATGTGACCAGCATTTAAAGGGTTTGATACACGAATCAGAAGTGGACATTGTTGGCTCTGCCCACCAAGCTGATTGATGAAATACGTTCATGAACTTTTGAAATGCATTAAGGTGTAATGAAATGCATTCCCCGGTCTTTCTGAATAATATGCACTAGATGACCTTGGTGACCTCTTTCAGGCGGACCATATATTGAACCTCCAGCAATTTTTAAATCAGTTGGTATAGTCCCATGTATACACCTACTTTAAAGAAATGGCTCCACCAACTACAGATCTGTCATTTTTGGGCGATGATAGCAAATATTTATTATGATTTAGAAGCCTCTAAGGCAGTCAGCCTACTGTATCACACACAAGGCCTCAAACTAGCTGAAAAAACAAAGATGAGTGCAAACTGGTTGTTGGTAACCAGCATGCCAAAACGAATAGAGATAGGACGATTCGTATTTGAGTTATCGAGCCGACAAAGGGTGCATAGACTCTATATTGGGGATAGTGCCATAAAAAACTTAAAAAGCCCCAAGAGCTCGTTTAAAGGCCTACCCTTAAGAGCATCTAGTGCCCTAAACAAGGCATACTTAAAATAAGATGGTGGAATATTGAATCATGGCATTTGCGTAAAGAGTGGCAATATGCAGGAAGCGTGCAAAAGGTTCTACCGTCATAAGTTAAATTATGTTGTTTGATCTTCGCGGTGAAGTATGAAGAGGGTTAAAGACAGACCATTTAAATATTCCATTTCATTAATTCATAATTGTGATAAGTGTTTCGAGAGAGCCGCTTACCACTCGGCCCGAAACCTGTTGATCTTGAGTTATGATTGAGAATGAAAAAAAAAAAAAATGCAATGAAAGGTGAAGGGTTATTTATTCAACTACAATTAATCAAGTGCTGTAAGATAGATCTGTATAATAAAATAATTTTCTTGCCACTCAAAGGTTTTTTTTCAACTTGGTTTGGGGATGGAATTTAATTCTGATCTGACAGCTGATAAGAGTAAATGTGTGTCAGGCTGTCATCTATAGCAACTTCTCTCTAATTTGATTGTTTACATTATTCTCTTGTGTATATAAATATAAACAGCTATTTCTTTATGATGCTTTTCTGTTACAAAGAAATTAGGGGGTATAAAAAACTCTGTGGCCCAATGGACCACTCCCAAAGGTTCCCTGATAACATAGCTGGGCCAGTACTTGTGACAGGCTACCAGTATGCCAAACAGCCCCAGGACAGATTATTTATTTATTTATTAGTGTGTAAGGTCACATATTTCTGCATAATGGCTAATCAGGACCACGACAGTTTTACGGGTGGGGGAAGCCGTAGTACCCGGAGAGAACCACCAAGCAACGGCGAGCAACTGTCAGTTTCCCAACATACTAATTCCACACAAGCAGGATTAGCATTGGTTGAAGACAGGTGCACCATCGACGTGCAGTACGCCTTAATACACAGCGTCACAGTGCACCCCCCCCCCCCCCACGTGGGCAATGGGGGTGAATTGTCTTGCCCAAGGACACAACGTGGTTGCCGCAGGTGGGATTCGAACCGAGGACCTCTCGGCTTGCAGCAAGCACCTCTACTAACTCAGCCACCGCGCCCCCAGGACAGATGATTTGTTTTTGAGTTATCGTCAAGACAAAATGAAGGGGGTAGAAAATATTCATACAGAAATTGGAACATTCTTATAAGAGACCAGAAATGGCATATATGTGACCAGCATTCAAAGGGTTTGATACACGAATCACAAATGGATATTTTTGTCTCTGCCCACTAATTGTAGTGATGAAATACACTCATAAACTTTAGAAATGCATTAAGATGTAATAAAATGCATTTCCCAGTCTTTCTGAATAATGCCCCCATACTAAGATCTTCAGAGGGTTAAAATATTCCCTTTAAATACTCCATTTTAATCCTTTAAATGGGGGCGCATTGGTTCAGTTGGCAGAGGTGCAGGCTGCAAGGCGTGAGGTCCTCACTCTGTCCTTGGGCAAGCCACTTCACCCCATTGCCCACGTGGGTGCATGGTGGCGATGTGTTCTAAAGCATACTGCACATCGATTGTGCACCCGTCTTCAACCAATGCTAACCCTGCTTGTGTAGAGTTAGTATGTGGGGGATCTGACAGTTGCTCGTTGTTGCCAGGTGGTTCTTCCCGGGTACTCCGACTTCCTCCACCTAAAAAACTGTCGTGGTCATGATTAGCCACTGTGCAGAAATATGTGACATTAAACGCCAATAAATAAATAATCCTTTAAAAAATGAGCTCAATCCAATAAAGGGTCATAAGCTATGTTTTTTCAAGCAAAAATGAAAAGGTAATTAAAACTGAATAGACGTTTCTGTGAATAATGTTGACCTGTTTTCGCTGTTATGTTCGCTAAAGGGTTAAGAATCCCTTACTTTGGAAGGCACACTGAAAAGGTGTCCCATTCCACATAGAATTAAATGTTAAGAAAATAAAGCGAAAAACATTAAGTTTCTCAGCTGACAGTACCTGCTTTTGCACTCCAGAGGGATGGAACGGCACAAATCAGAGACATTCTCTTAATGGCACTTTGACACCAAAGGTTTCTGCACTCTCGGTGAGGCCGAGATGAGCGCAGTGAAAGACTATAGAACTCCTCTAACAAATTAGTTTTAAACAGTAATAGCACTAACACAGTTAACAGTACAGTCGACCATGCCAGTATTGCATTGTTACCGGCACCCTGACAGTTTTGTGATAGGTTTCAACAATTATTCAGTGCAATTTTATTAAAAGGGTTAACTTTATTCTGCCTGAAATAAAATATGTGCAATCCACATTGAAGTCTTGAGAGGGGTTAAAAGCATTGAACTGAATAAGATAGGTTTCAACAATTATTCAGTACAGTTTTATGGAAAGGGTTAACTTTATTCTGCCTGAAATAAAATATGTGCAATCCACATAGATGTCTGAAGAGGGTTAAAAGCAGTGAACTGAATAATTTACAATTTATTTCCTTGCAAGGCAAAGGGTTTCTCTCAATTTAGTTTCAGGAACTAACATCCCATAATGATGACAAGGTCAGATTTCATTTTGACATCTTACTCCACTGGTGTTTACATAGTCTCCAGTGTGAACATAACATCGTATTGCTTGGGGAGAATTTACTGTATCAGGAAATTGGAAGCTGTGAAAACCCTGTGGCCTACTGGGCCATACTGAAAAAAATGTGATTTCCAGCAATTCTGAAAAATGCACTCAATGACCCCTAGTTGACCTCGGTGACCTTGACCCATATTTTGAACCTCCATCGAGTATCAACTCATTTGGTGTTGGTCCCAGGTCTGTAGGTCATACCATGCCTGAGATATGGGAGTGACCCATGTTCAAAATTTTGGCCACGCCCACTTTTTTTTACGTAAAAATGCATGTGTGTATGTCAGGAATACTTTAAGGGTCAAAAAATGTGATTTCCAGCAATTCTGAAAAAGCACTCAATGACCCTTAGGTGACCTCTGTGACCTTGACCCATATTTTGAATCTCCAAGTGTCAACTCATTTGGTGTTGGTCCCTGGTCAATACGTCATACCACGCCTGAGATATGGGCATGACCCACTTTCAAAAATTTTGGCCACGCCCACTTTTTGTTATGTCAAAATGCATGTGTGCATGTAAGAAATAGTTTAGGGGTCAAAAAATGTGATTTCCAGCAATTCTGAAAAATGCACTCAATGACCCCCTAGTTGACCTCCGTGACCTTGACCCATATTTTGAACCTCCATCGAGTGTCGACTCATTTGGTGTTGGTCCCAGGTCTGTAGGTCATACCAAGCCTGAGATATGGGAGTGACCCACTTTCAAAATTTTTGGCCACGCCCACTTTTTTTAATGTAAAAATGCATGTGTGTACGTCAGGAATACTTTAGAGGTCAAAAAATGTGATTTCCAGCAATTCTGAAAAATGCACTCAATGACCCCTAGGTGACCTCTGTGACCTTGACCCATATTTTGAATCTCCATCAAGTGTCGACTCATTTGGTGTTGGTCCCAGGTCCATACGTCATACCACGCCTGAGATATGGGCATGACCCACTTTCAAAAATTTTGGCCACGCCCACTTTTTTTTACGTTAAAATGAATGTGTGAACGTCAGAAATAGTTTAGGGGGTTAAAAATGTGATTTCCAGCAATTCTGAAAAATGCACTCAATGACCCCTAGGTGACCTTTGTGACCTTGACCCATATTTTGAATCTCCATCAAGTGTCGACGCATTTCGTGTTGGTCCCAGGTCCATACGTCATGCCATGCCTGAGATATGGGCGTGACCCACTTTCAAAAAATTTGGCCACGCCCACTTTTTTCACGTCAAAATGCATGTGTGTCCGTCAGGAATGCTTTAGGGGGTCAGAAAATGTGATTTCCAGCTATTCTGAAAAATGCACTCAATGACCCCTAGATGACCTCCGTGACCTTGACCCATATTTTGAACCTCCGTCGAGTGTCGACTCATTTGGTGTTGGTCCCAGGTCTGTAGGTCATACCACGCCTGAGATATGGGCGTGACCCACTTTCAAAACACCCCTACAAGCACCCCTGATACCCCAGGAATCTGAAAAACATAGGTGACCGAGAACTTGTGGCTGTCTATCAGCATGCCAAAAATCAACGAGATAGGGCAATTCGTTTTCGAGTGATCTTGCGGACAAAAAAGTGATGAGAAGACAGAAGACAGGAGAAGAAGAAGAAGAAGAAAAAGAAGAAAAAAAAAAAAAAAAAAAAGAAGAAAAAAAAAAAAAGAAAAAGAAACCGTGCAAAAACAATAGTCTGTGTGTTTCACACAGACTAATTATCAACATGCAGATTTGTTAGCTTTTGTTTACAATAACACGATGAGTTTTATTAGAGTTTGCAGTGCAAAACGTCTGTGCTTTGCTGCGTCCTCCACACTTATACTATGGGAAAATCTCGTACATTTGTACTTGATAGATTCATACTAAATTCTGCCTTCCCCAATAGATTTATCATTTGTATAGGCCTACTATGTAATTTTATTACCATTTACTAGGGTGTTTATGGACCTTTTTAACACTAGGTAGGCCTACACTGAATTTCGTCACACAACTATGGCTATATGATGCCTATATCACGACGTTGTTAGTTCCTAAGATGAAGGTAGAATTACTCAAACAGATCCACTGGATGGCCTAAAGAATCCACCCAACACTGGGGAGGAACTAACAAGTTCATCCACACAGAGAACTCAATATAAGGATGGAACAAATTCCTCAGCATTTTAACCAAGTTAATAATGTTGAAGATTATAACTGTAGGCTATAATGTGTAGCATTGCGTCGTTATCCCAAGCCGGATCGCGCGTGCCGATGACGTCGAATTTTGCGCCATTTGACGAAATTGAAGAACACTAACAATTTAGATGTCCGTCAATTATAGACGACCCATTGATTTGGTTGACACTGACACATATTTGGAACCTACATTGAGTGTTGACTCATTTGGTGTTGGTCCCGGGCCCATAGGTCATATCAAACCTGAGATATGAACGTGCCCAACTTTCAAAACACCCCAGGGAAACCCCAATGCCCCGGAGGCTGAAAAATGTATGTGGCAGAGTACCAGTGGCTGTTTCTTGTTCATTTTTGCAATCAAAAACATAGTTTACGACCCCTCATTGGAACGAGCCCAACATTCGTTCCAAATGGGGGGGGGGGGGGGGGGTAAGTTATGTTTTTGAGACAGAAAAGAACAAAAATAATAAAAACTGAATGATGATTTTCATGAATAGCGCTGGTCAGTTTTGAACGTTACGCTGTGTGATGGGTTAAACAAGAGTTTTAAGATATTAGAGATGGTCATTACCAAGTCATTAACACTTGGCGCACGTGGTAAGATTTCCCAAATTCTGTCCATTTGTGAAGTAAAAAGTAGAAAGAGTTGTTCGGCCTATTCCTTTTTGATGCAGTGCTGCATGAAATGACAAAAACTGAAGGTCACTGGGTGCTTGAAGTTACTGATACACGATAGTAAATTTTTATTATCACAGAATGGAATACATAAAACTCCAATGAATGGAAAATGACTACACCAGCTGAATTGCAATATCTATGATTTTGTCTAATTGTCATTTTGACTCGCAGTTTTGTCACCAGCAACGGAATGTTTGAATAGATAACTTTCCATGCATGGTCTTGGTGTTCTGGTCGGTTCGTGACTTCAAGGCCGTTTATCAAAGAGTCCCCAGGTTCCTTCGACAATAATTGTCGAAGGAACCTGGGGACTCTTTGATAAACGGCTGTACATGCATAAATAGTACCAGCTAAAATATGTTGTTGAATATCCAAAGCAAAAGATTTGTTAATTTTTCTTTTTTTAATGATAATGTAAAACTTTTCATCATTTCCTGAGAAGTTCTCAAATGGTGTCAAGTATTTGAATTATTAACAGAGAAAAATTTGAATTACAATTTTAGGAGGCTTTTCCTTCAACCTATTTCAGCCAGTACTGTAATAAAATGACACAAACATCTCTCTTCTAAAATACCTCAATATGACCGCAGGGGCTCATTACAAACAATGATTCAGGAATAAAATAATATTATAAAATAAGCATAACTGGATACCCCCTAGCAAATTATATTATATACCAGGGGGTATCCAGTTATGCTTATTATATAATATTATTTTATTCCTGAATCATTGTTTGTAACGAGCCCCTGTGATCTGATACGTTGTAAGAGAAAGAAGAAAAGAAAATAATGGGAGGAGGAATTTATTAATTAGTTTCACTTCACCAGTGTACCCCTTCCGTACCAAGGGAACAGCATATTTTTTGTGGGGAAACAATACGGGGAGGTTGGATAACTATTCTGTTATGCTGAGGTAGATTTTAAACCATTGAGTATTTTTTTTATTTCTAGAAAAGACACAGGAAATGTTTTTCAGCTCACGAATTTCCGACTTCCCATGAACTGAAAGTTTACTTGCGCTTCTGGTGCTTTGTCTCAATGAATTGTAAATATTTGCTTGGTAGACAAAACGTACCCACCGCAATTTGGTATTAATTCACATGTATATCCTGTCATTATTTGAAATTTACAATTTCCCCGGACAGTTCGGGTACGTGACAACAGTTACTTATTATTCCTTATTCAGCATTCGACTTTTATATTCTTATCGATTTGGATCAAACAAACGGCACCACAGGGTGGCCATGGACGATTAATGAATATAACAGGCCCAAAACCAGGACCAATAGTATTCAATTATTCGAAATTTGGCCCCAAAGTAGCGTGACCTCCGGAAATGGCATTTCTGGTCCGATTTGAATTAAACAAACGGCACCATAGGGTGGCCTTGGACGATTAATGAATATACCAGAGCTCAAAACCCGGACCAATATTATTCAATTATCCAAAATTTGGCCCCAAAGTAGCGTGACCTCCGGAAAAGGCATTTCTGGTCCGATTTGAATCAAACAAACGGCACCATAGGGTGGCCATGGACGATTAATGAATATACTAGCGCCCAAAACCCGGACCAATATTATTCAATTATCCGAAATTTGGCCCCAAAGTAGTGTGACATCCGGAAATGGCATTTCTGGTCCGATTTGGTCCTAACAAACGGCACCATAGGGTGGCAATGGACGACTATTGAATATACCAGCCCCAAAAATCCGGACCATCCGAAGATGGTCGATCAAAGAATGTTTTTTTAATTTAATTTTGTCGAGTTTTCAGCATGTATCGAACACCTGTGGGGCCCGAGATGCAACTGCAGAGAACTCAGAGAATCTACCCTGGTTTGTGAAATAACTAAATTAAAGGTCCCATTGCCGATTTCATCCGTGAGACGCATAGATGACTCATCCTGTTATACATGCAGATGTGTTAACTGTTACTACTGCCTATCAGACCGACCCATTGTTAAAGAACAGGGTCCGAACAGAAGTCGAAGATATGGAAAGAGAGATGTTAATAGAGCGAAAAAGATGACTCTTGGGAGCTTACTACGAATAGAAGAATGGACAGAACCACCCCCGGATCGTCTGATGTGACAGGTCGTGTCTTTGTGTATGTCATGGTCAACGTCACTGACGGCTGATATGGATCCAAGTCATATTTTTTTTAAAAACTGTTTGTATTGTACGCCAGACAGACATTTTTTGAAAAATCTTGTGTGGTCAAAATTCTCTTTCCTGGAACCTACTTAGGGAATGAAATTGCTCTCCTGAATGGAGTTGGCAGGGGTGGGGGGGGGGGGGTCTTGTCCTTCCAGTTGATGACAATTCAAGTGGGGGCACTTATCCTGGCTGACAATGAGAGTGGGGCCAGTTGTCCTGGCTGACAATTGGAGTGGGAGTCACTTGTCATGGATGTCAATGGACTGGGGCACTTGTCCGACTATGCATTTTTGGACTGGTGTTGTGTGGACTTGTCCGGGGGCCACTTGTCCCCCATTCATTGTGATTTCTCCTTTAACCCTTTACCCAACGTAACGGCCAAAACCGGCCAGCGCTATTCTCCAAAATCGCCAATTAATTTTCACTATTTTTTTCATTTTTTGTCTCAAAAACATAGGTTATGACCCCTCGTTGGAACGAGCTCGTCGAGCTCGTTCCAACGAGGGGTCATAACCTATGTTTTTGAGACAAAAAATGAAAAAAATTAGTTATTCAAGAATTTTGTTTGCAAGTGTCGTCTGCTTTTCACGTTAGGTAAAGGGTTATGTGTATTCAAGCCAATCAATGAATGGGTTATGATATTGTTTTGTTCAGTAATTCTTCTACCCCAGTATGGTTCCATTGAACAAGAAGTTCTATCTGGCTGTGTGCGGACTCCTTCGCGAAAAATTAATGTCATCCAATTCGTCTCGGACCCGTAATAACCTCGCAGACTGTTATTCATTCTTCTAGTGCCATTCAGTAAGATATGTCACAGGAAAGAGACAGTTTTAATTTATACTCGGCAGATCGACAACGCTCCAGTTACTCAATACACTTGAAAAATGTATGAAATCCATGGATAACAGAAACTCAACACATATAGTATATATGGACTTCATGAATGCCTTTGATACGGTGCCTCACAGAAGACTTCTGAAAAGAGTGAACAGTTTCGGCATACAAGGGATAGTATTGGAATGGATGAGGATTTTCGGGCCAATAGAACCCAAAGAGTAATTATCAACTGTGCTATGTCACCTAACCACTGCGTCATTGGTGGGATCTCACAAGGAAGCGTCTTCCCAGGACCAATTTTATTTGTCATCTGCATAAACAATCTTCTGTCTTGTGTAAAATCGGATGTAATGATGTTTGCGGACGGCATTAAAATCTACAGAGAGATAAAAGGGGAAAGAGATATGAGTGAGTTACTGATAGATCTGGATGTGCTCCAAAATTGGTCCGAAAGATGGTTACTGCGGTTCCTCCCTGAAAAATGTGTGATGATGAATGTTGGACAAACCAAATTCCTTCCAAATTATACCTTAAAAAGACTGGACGGAAACAGCTGCATAATGAAAGAAACTGAGAGTGAGGAGGACATTGTTGTGATAACGGACACCCGTCTCACATTTGATGAACACATTAATGAGAAAACAAAGAAGGCCCAGAAAATTCTAGGAACTATTAGAAGATCATTCACATGCTTGGAGCATGGAACCCTTGTGATTCTGTATATAAGTCTAATCTGACCCCATCTTGCGTATGCTCAACCAGCTTGGGAATCTCATACAAAACACCATATAGACAAACTAGAGGCAGTACAACGAAGGGCGAAAAAACTAGCACCCGGGATGAAAAATATGACGTATGAAGAAATACTGAAGAAAATGAAGCTTCCAACATTAGAATATCTATAAGGCATAGAGGAGACATGATCGAGTGCTACATAATGTTCAACAAATACGATGATTCAAAGATTCAGCATCAAAGAATATCAGGCAGTTCGCATTTAGCCATCGTGTGGTTGAACAGTGCATTAACCTACCAGAAGCAGTAGTATAGGCAGAAGAACTAAACACGCCCAAGAACAGGCTTGATAAGTGCTGGGAAACACAGGAAGTCAAGCTGAATTATAGGAAAGCATTAAATGTGGCGACCGATTCTCAGCGTTTATTGACCTGGTTCCGTAATAAGTGGATTACAAGAAAATGAAGTAGATGTAGTGGCAACCAGAAGCCAGCGTCCACGATGTACATGTACATAAGGTTAAGGTATGGTATTAAAGTCTTCAACTATTACGATCCGGAGGTTGCAAACATACTCACAGTAAGCAGCGAGACTCAAACAAGAGGACGCTAATATAAAATCACCAAAGAAAAAACCAAACCTGGATATCCGAAAATACACTTCTAGCCATAGAGTTGTTGATTCTTTGAATAAGCTCCCAAAAGAAATACTAAATGCGGATAACATCAACATCTTCAAGAACCTACTCGATAAATACTGGGACAAACAGGACGTGAAATACGACTATCGGGCAGAATTGGCGATGCGATGGGGCTACAGCTGGGCAAAAATTACCTGAACCCTTCTGTATATAGTGTAAATAGTTGCACAACTTGTGCTGGTGGTGGCCCTGTGGGTCACTCATATTAGTGGCTCATAGGATTAGTGAAGGTATCACTCTCCCAACTCCGTAAAGGAGGTCACGCTACTTTGGGGCCAAATTTCGGGTAATTGAATACTATTGGTCCGGGTCTTGGGGGCTGGTATATTCATTAATCGTCAATGGCCACCCCAGGGTGCTGTTTGTTTGATCCAAATCGGACCAGAAATGCCATTTCCGGAGGTCAGGCTACTTTGGGGCCAAATTTCGGATAACTGAATACTATTGGTCCGGGTTTTGGGGGCTGATATATTCATTAATCGTCAGTGGCCAGCCACTCTATTGTGCCGTTTGTTTGATCCATATCGGACCAGAAATGCCATTTCCGGAGGTCAGGCTACTTTGGAGCCCAATTTCGGATAATTGAATACTATTAGTCCGGGTTTTGGGCGCTGGTATATTCATTGATCGTCCATGGCCACCCTATGGTGCCGTTTGTTTGATCCAAATCGGACCAGAAATGACATTTCCGGAGGTCACGCTACTTTGGGGCCAGATTTCGGATAATTGAATAATATTGGTCCGGGTTTGGGAGCTGGTATATTCATTAATCGTCAATGGCCACCCTATGGTGCCGTTTGTTTGATCCATATCGGACCAGAAATGCCATTTCCAGAGGTAACGCTACTTAGGGGCAAAATTTCGGATAATTGAATAATATAGGTCCGGGTTTTGGGGGCTGGTATATTCATTAATCGTCAATGGCCACCCTAGGGTGCCGTTTGTTTGTTCCAAATAGGACCAGAAATGCCATTTCCGGAGGTCATGCTACTTTGGGGCCCAATTTCGGATAATTGAATAATATTGGTCCGGGTTTTGGGCGCTGGTATATTCATTAATCGTCCATGGCCACCCTATGGTGCCGTTTGTTTGATCCAAATAGGACCAGAAATGCCATTTCCGGAGATCACGCTACTTTGGAGACAAATTTCGGATAATTGAATACTGTTGGTCCGGGTTTTGGGCGCTAGTC
Organism: Pictodentalium vernedei; assembly: GCA_031216915.1. Lineage (NCBI taxonomy): Eukaryota > Metazoa > Mollusca > Scaphopoda > Dentaliida > Dentaliidae > Pictodentalium > Pictodentalium vernedei. Next base: position 762,640,730 of record CM062297.1, read on the forward strand.
CAAATCGTCCATGGCCACCCTAGGGTGCCGTTTGTTTGATCCATATCGGACCAGAAATGCCATTTCCGGAGGTCAGGCTACTTTGGGCCAAATTTCGGATAACTGAATACTATTGGTCCGGGTTTTGGGAGCTGGTATATTGATTAATCGTCAATGGCCACCCCAGGGTGCAGTTTGTTTGATCCAAATCGGACCAGAAATGCCATTTCCGGAGGTCACGCTACTTTGGGGCCAAATTTCGTATAATTGAATAATATTGGCCAGGGTTTTGGGGGCTGGTATATTCATTAATCGTCCATGGCCACCCTATGGTGCCGTTAGTTTGATCCAAATCGGACCAGAAATGCCATTTCCGGAGATCACGCTACTTTGGGGCCAAATTTCGGATAATTGAATACTATTGGTCCGGGTTTGGGGGGCTGGTATATTCATTAATCCTCCATGGCCACCCTGTGGTGCCGTTTGTTTGATTCAAATCAATAAAGTCGAATGTTGAATAAGGAATAAGTAACTGTTGTCACGTACCTGGACAGCTCAAGGTTTTGAAATTCGATTTTTAGGCCATGGATCACGGGGTGAAATTCGCAGTCCCATAACCTGAAGGTGTTTTTGTGCTTTTAGGGTAGCGTTTTTTTATTGCTTTTTTTCAAAAAATGTAAATAAATGCATGTTGCATGGAGGTGTTACACTTGAGCATTTTAGTACCAGTCACCTTTGTTTGCTATTTTAATGAACTTGAATTTTTAAATCTTCTTCATTGGATAGATAAAGGTAGCTATGGCCCAAATTAGATACAGCGGTGGTAAAACTCTACAGCAATGACCGGGACGCAGCTAGAGGGTCTTCAATATGGGGGAGGGAGGGAGGGAGGGAGGGAGGGAGGGGGTAATCAATTAGATTTCTAACTGGAGGTTGGTATCTCAGCACGACCTGCCTACGACATGCCGTCCTGGGAACCCAACCCCCTTGGAGAGAGTGTATCCCACTCTCGATGGTGTTGGGAACAGTGGGGCCTTCTCCGTGGAATATTTTCAATTTTTGAACCCCTAAGTAGTATGTAATGTGGTTTTGAGGTGCAGGTTGCAGGACCCCGGTGCAGGACCCCGGAAGTGACATCATGTCACGTGACCTAGTGGCGCCATGTTGTGTTGTCATGGTAACCCGCGTGAGTGGCCATGTTGTGACGTCATTTCCATAGTGATACGTGGTGTGAGTGCGCATGCGCAGCGCGTGTTGTTAGGGTGATACGTGTTTCCGTCGTCCATTTTGTATACTGGAGGCCGCCATCTTGGTTTCTATGGTAGCACGTGATTGCTATGTTACCCAATTGTTCTGCAATAAGACGGGGTATGTTCGGATGGTGTGTTCCCTTGTAGAAGAGTAAATCTAATTACCACAAACAACCCGACAATCCATCCAACTTTTACTATTTCGAATTCTTTCAGAATTCTCTGCTTCTATCTATATATGTAATAGTTTTCCTCTACCTAGGCATGTTCCTTTATACTAGCGTATACTCCAGTAGCGTAGAAGAGCCTATCAACTGCAACAGTTTACCTTATTATTGTTATATTTAGCTATTTCTGGTCTATTCTTGTTAGTTCTGACCCTATTTCAAGTACTCTTATTGTTTCATTTATCTAGATCCTATTTATAGATCATAACTAACCAATCAGATTGCTTGATTTCCCATAATCTGTATGCAGAGTTATCTCCCTTCTGTATAACAAAAGCAGTCCCAAAGCCAATAAGCTATCGAGCAGTTACTGATAAGTCATTGCTCGAACGACTCTAAGCCCATCGAGCAAATGAGCAATCGAGCAATTGCTCGATCGAGTGACTCCTCGAATGACTCTTCGGCTCATTTCAGTATTTGAGGATACCCATGACCCGGTATTGTATTATTTGAGGATACCTATCCCAAATATCCCTTATAAGCTAAAGAGCCAAGAGAGTAATTGCTCCATGAGCAATTGCACGAACGACTCGAAGGCCATCGAGCAAATGAGCCTTAGAGCAACTGCTCGTTCGAGTGACTCCTCGAACGACTCTACGACTCATGTCAGAAAAAAGGGATTCTAGGGCCTAAAGGGATTCCGTAAGTAGGGCTTTTTCCCAAATAAGCCAAAGAGCCAAGAGAGTAATTGCTCCATGAGCAATTGCTCGAACGACTCGAAGCTCATCGAGCAAATGAGCCTTAGAGCAATTGCTCGATCGAGTGACTCCTCGAACGACTCTTAGACTCATTTCAGTATTGGGGATACTTGTTGGACTTTACATCCGGGTACTTCTGCTGGGGTAGTAAAAAAAAAAAACAACAATATATATAACATTTCATTTTTATTCAAGTATACAATTCAATGTCTCAATGCATTTCTCTTTGTAGTTCTTCTTGCATGGGCTAACCATTTCATCTTCTTGTGGGTTGGAGCTTCTTCCCATCGCATGGCTAGGTTCTTGATAAAACACATTCTCTCATTTGATAACTTGGCTTTGTTGGTTGCTTTAATTTCCTGCCTGGCATCTTTTGGTTCCTCTTTCTCTAGCTGTTTCATAGTAGTAGCTTCAGTCTTCTTAGTAGTAACTTCATTTGTGGTTTGAGTGGAAACATCCTTCGTATCTTCAGTAGTAACTTCATTCGTGGTTTGAGTGGAAACATCTTTCTTGACTCCAGTAGAAACTTCGTTCTTAGTGGAAACTTCTTTCTTTGTGGGAGCTGGCATCTTTTTCTTGTCTTCAGTAGAAACTTCGTTCTTAATGGAAACATCTTTCTTTGTTTCTGTAGAAACTTTGTTCGCAGTAGTAACTTCATTCTTGTTTGTATTGGGAGTCAGTTCTTCTGTCTTTATTCTTTTGTTTACTGATCGGCCAGTATCCACACATCTTTGTTTCTTTCCATCAGCATCCATGTCTAGATTTTTTCTCTTGGCTGCATTTACCACACGATTCACTTGGGTCAGTTCCTGGGAAGTCAGCTTTAATGCAGCATCATTCTTGAAGATCTGTATACGTAAGTCATCTTTGAATCTGAGCACTGTTGTTGACACAGACATCTTCACTCTTCGACGTTCAAAACGGAAATGAATTTATTTTTATACCAACACTCCTTTTATACTTTTCTAATCGTCTTCTTCTTCTTCATCATCATCATCTACTCGGAATGAGTAGTTTGTCATAAGGTGGTCGAACAGAAATCTTCGCTTTTCCAATGCATATTTCTGGGATTCTTCAAAATCAAAGTCCTCTTCTTCACGAAGACGCTTGGCAGTTTCTTGAATTTTCTTGTGAATTGCGTCGTTGCAAAAATTTCGAATGTACACAAGGATATGAATGTATTTCTCACTAATGGCTTCTCTAACATTCTTTTGAAGTGCTCTGTTTGCTGTTTCAACTGCATCTTCACTATCCATTCCATCTTCGATATATTTGTTCATGAGGTTGTCAAAATCGTTTTGGTATTTGTCAAAGGCACTTTGAACGATACCTCCCATCATAGAAACGTCTTCTTCGTCTTCTTCTTCATATTCCATATCTTCTGATAGTTCCGACGATTCATCAGAGTCCGAATCTCTTGACCAGTGTTTTGGTGCACAGCTGGATTGCATTGTGTCCGCTCCCTTCGAAGGTCAGATTACAAATAGCAAATTTCTTATGAGCACGACCCTTTTATAGGATATCGGACAGTGCACTGATGACGGGTTTGATCAACTTTCCTAAAAATCCTCCTTTCTGTATGATCCGTCTTCTTTTCCGATAAGATAGTTCTCTCGTTGGTGAGGCAATTCTCTTTATTTCGTACTTGTGTGGAATCAGCTAAGCTCTCTCAGATTTGGTTATAGGTACTGCGCTCGTCAAGATGTTTGAAGCACAATCACATATACATTGTATCAAATCATCACTAGCCATCTTCAGCATAGTCTTGGCTTCATATCGATCCGCATCAGATAGGATTCGCAGTGTATCTAGATTTCTTTCTAATCTTGTAGTGTTGCTCGATTTTTCCGTTTGTCGGTTTGGGCAAACTTCTTCTTTGTGCCTCTTCATGTTAAATTTTAGAGAAAATGTTTTTCCACAGTACTCGCAGTTATGTATCGCCATGTCTTCACTCTTTCGTGGTCGTAGAACAAATGAGTTTATTTTCACACCAACACCCCTTTTATACTTTTTTCAGAGCTACGACTGGGTTGATAAGCGCCGGGAGAAAGCAACTCTTTCGTAGTATACATCTAATTATATCTGGAGAAATTCCATCATCTGCTAGCAGCTTCAATACATGTTCGTATATTCGTAGGTCATCAAATTCAGCTAAATTCAGTGGTATCTTATCTTCGAGGATGTTGGTAGCACATGTACATAAACAGGTAATCAAATCTTTATCAGCAGCACGTAGAACGGCATCGATTTCCACCTTGTCAGCATCCCGTAAAAATTCTAAAAGTGCTTTATTCTGGTCAGTCAGTCCAGTATCTCTCTCCTCTTCTGTTCTTCTTGGACAGTAATGTTCTTCATGCCTCTTACGTGTGAAGCTCCTGGAGAATTCTTTGTCACAATATCTGCAGTGGAGCCGATGATGGTTCTTCTCGTGTCTTCGAGCATTATCCGATCTTGAAAATAACTTGGAACAGTATCTGCAACGAATTGGTAACATGTCTTCACTCGACGACGGTCAGGACACAAATGAATTTATTTTCGTACCACACCCTTTTTATACCTTTCCCAACAGAAGTACCCGGATGTAAAGTCCAACAAGTATCCCCAATACTGAAATGAGTCTAAGAGTCGTTCGAGGAGTCACTCGATCGAGCAATTGCTCTAAGGCTCATTTGCTCGATGAGCTTCGAGTCGTTCGAGCAATTGCTCATGGAGCAATTACTCTCTTGGCTCTTTGGCTTATTTGGGAAAAAGCCCTACTTACGGAATCCCTTTAGGCCCTAGAATCCCTTTTTTCTGACATGAGTCGTAGAGTCGTTCGAGGAGTCACTCGAACGAGCAGTTGCTCTAAGGCTCATTTGCTCGATGGCCTTCGAGTCGTTCGAGCAGTTGCTCATGGAGCAATTACTCTCTTCGCTCTTTAGCTTATAAGGGATATTTGGGATACTGAAATGAGTCGAAGAGTCGTTCGAGGAGTCATTGCTCGATAGCTCATTTGCTCGATGGGCTTAGAGTCGTTCGAGCAATGACTTATCAGTAACTGCTCGATAGCTTATTGGCTTTGGGACTGCTTTTGTTATACAGAAGGGAGATAACTCTGCATACAGATTATGGGAAATCAAGCAATCTGATTGGTTAGTTATGATCTATAAATAGGATCTAGATAAATGAAACAACAAGAGTACTTGAAATAGGGTTAGAACTAACAAGAATAGACCAGAAATAGCTAAATATAACAATAATAAGGTAAACTGTTCCAGTTGATAGGCTCTTCTACGCTACTGGAGTATACGCTAGAATAAAGGAACATGCCTAGGTAGAGGAAAACTATTACATATATAGATAGAAGCAGAGAATTCTGAAAGAATTCGAAATAGTAAAAGTTGGATGGTTTGTCGGGTTGTTTGTGGTAATTAGATTTACTCTTCTACAAAGGAACACACCCTCCGAACATACCCCGTCTTATTGCAGAACAATTGGGTAACATAGCAATCACGTGCTACCATAGAAACCAAGATGGCGGCCTCCAGTATACAAAATGGACGACGGAAACACGTATCACCCTAACAACACGCGCTGCGCATGCGCACTCACACCACGTATCACTATGGAGATGACGTCACAACATGGCCGCTCACGCGGGTTACCATGACAACACAACATGGCGCCACTAGGTCACGTGACATGACGTCACTTCCGGGGTCCTGCACCGGGGTCCGGCAACCTGCACCTCAAAACCACATTACATACTACTCCCCTAAGATTGATTCTGAGGTCACCCTCTGGCTAAAATCGTGTCATTTTATCCACAAGAAAAATGCATTTCCCCGGGTAGTTACATGTGTTTTCCCTCGCACTGACCAGGCTACACAAGAACTTTTGACTGACAGTTATTCAGCCAACATCTACTTTCTCCAACTGACGTCTCCGAGTCAGAAAAATTAATTAAGAATTTGAAAAACCGAACACGGTCAAAGATTCGAGTCAGAATTTCGGAAATGTTTGCCAGCTGATTGGAAAAGTTGGAGAATTCGATCGCAAATTGGAAATCACTTTGCCCCTGGGGGAAAAAATGTGACAAGAACAAATTAAACTTCAAGTGATCTTATTGAATTTCCAACTTTTGAATTTTTTTTACATCACCGAGTTTCCAAGTTTTGAGACATCCTACACACTCCATCAAGCCGCGTCACTGCTGTGATCACGGATTGAAAATTCAACTCGACTGGTCAGAAAAGTCTGAAAACTTGAAGAAAATGATTTCTTTGAATTTCCTACTACTGGAATTTATACCTTCGAATTCCCAACTATTGTAAATTATAATGGTTATATGGGGTGGGGTGAGACCCCCACCCAACCACCTGTCGCTACGTGCCTGAATAGTGATAGCCTACATTAGTGGCTTTTGAATATAGTGATAATGCGAGGTAGAGGTCAGTGCAAGTACCGCTATAGTAGTGATGGAGGCTGACAGCAGGGTTAATGGACATAGTAAAAACTAGTAACAGTTTGGAGGAACATCACTGAAAAGATAGCCATCTAGAGACCATAGTCTAGAATCTATGAGCCAGTCCACAGCTCTCTTCAAAAGCCCACGAAAGGTCAACATAGCACTACATTAGACCACAAACCACACATTTTTAAAAGTTCAATAACCACATGAAACGAAGAGTGGTAAAAGGAGTCAATGGAATCGAACATTTCACACAAGGACATTTCAGCATTATCTAGCATATGTATCAATGCTACGTTTGATGTGCTTTTTTACACTGTAAAATCAGTTGGGTTAAAAATTAACCCAAATCAACTGGGTTAAGTGAATATAAATCCAAATTAACTGGGTGGAGTAAATATAAACCCAACTAGGTTCATATTGACTCAACCGAGAAGATTTTTGTTAATTTTTAACCCAACTGATTAATATTAAAGTGTACACAAGTGCATTTCGATAAGTTCGAAGAGCATTGAAATGAGATGAAAGCAATTCCTGGTATAATACTATACACCTGGAACCTAATTAAACACCCCCAGAGACGTGGCTAGAGGTTTCCGATGGGGGGGTGGGGGGGGGGGTGGGGGTAGGGTAGTGAATTTCCAACCAGGGGCAGGGCCTGGGAGGGGGAACACCCTCCAGGCCCCTCCCCCAGTTGGAAATTCACTACCGAGAAAGATTTTGAAAATGGAGCCATGAAAGGGGGCATAAAATTGATTCTAGTAACTGAAATGCCAACACGTTTATGATAGAATTATCAGGTTATAATTTGGTATTCTGGGAAATGAATATGTGCTAAAAAGTTCTAAAGCTTTGAACTTTGAGCATTTCACACTGTCCTAACATTAAATCAGATCTCACGCAGGAATGGTCAATTTTCGATGTTTCATCATTTTGTAGTTGTGAATGATGAAATTAACTCAGGATAACGAGTTTACATGATGCGATTTTCTTGAAGTGCATTTCGTGGATTTTTTTATTACGATATGTAAACTTACTATAGAAATCTCGTACCGATTAACATCATGCATACTTATGAAGCTCGATATTCCGTACACTAGTTTTAAATATTCTATTCAAAAAGTAGGGGATATTTGATAAAAAGTGAGATATATGAAGAAATATATTTATATTTTCATCAAAAAGACAGGTGAGGCATTGCACTGTGACATCTGGTGAATGATTTCAGCGATAGTTGGGTGTCTGACAAGCACACATTCCACGCACTGAGCTGTAGGTGGTCAGTCAGAGAATTTACCACATTTAGTCCAAGACCTCAATACCTTGTAAATGATTCTCGGTTCGCGTGACAAGCGCGGATCCGACGTGGCACACTCCTCACCAAACGTCCAATATCAGCGTGACTGATGTTATTGCATTCTTCCTGCAGAGCAGCGGTGAGTTCCTGGACATTGGTAGGGGTCTGTTGGCGTTGTCATAGGCGTCTGTCAAACATATCCCGGGACGTGCTCGATTGGTGAAAGGTCTGGACCTACTGCTGGCCAATGCAGTGTAGTGATGTTCTGCTCCCGGAGGAACTCTGTAGCGACACGGGCCCTGTGTACTCTTGCATTGCCATCTTGAAAAATGAATCGACGGCTGTAACATTGCGCAAATGGTACCACATGAGCTGCTAAGGTGTTGCCACGGGAGTACAGCCATGTGACACGCTCTTGGATGACATGTAATACTGTTCTGCTTGTCGTGGTTATGCCTCCCCACACCATAACTGATCTACCACCAACACGATCGTGCTGCCTAACGGTTACGTCATGGCATCGTTCGTTCCGCCGCCACCACACTCCGTTTCGCCTGTCGTGGAAGTAGAGAGTAAACCTTGATTCATCGGAAAACAAAAAAATACCGAAATGAGGCTAAGAGTGATAGTAAATTAAGCCTCCTTGGGGGATTTTGTCATGGCTCTCATGGCCTCGAACGAAATGAGGTTAAGAGGGATAATAAATTATAGCTCATTGAGGGATTTTCTTTAGCCCTCAGGGCCTCATACGACTAAAAAGGGGATTCTCCAGAAGGTATCCTCGATAGGTATCCTCCTATAGTACGTCGCCATGCCATAGGTATCCTCAAATACTGAAATTAGGCAAAGAGGGATGGCACATCAGGCCTCATTGGGGGATTTTCCCATGGCCTTCGTGGCATCAGCCGAAATGAGGCTGAGAGGGATAATAAATTAGACCTCACTGAGGGCTTTTCTCATAGCCCTCATGGCCTCATACGATAAAACAGGATTCCATAACCTGGAGCGTTTTCAAAAAAGAGATTCTTAAAAAGGGATTCCATATGATATGGCTGTTAAAATACCGAGATGGGGCTAAGAGGGATGGAAAATTAGACCTCATTCAGGGATTTTCTCATGTCCCTCATGGCCTCATACGATAAAAAGGGTTCCATAACCAGAGACGTTTTCAAAAAGGGATTCCATGGGATATGGCCAGTGGACAAAGAGGTGATGAGAATCGTATAGGACTTCGTTGTAATAAGGGAAGATAACTCTGCATAAAGATTATGGGAGATGAAACAATCTGATTGGTTAATTAACATCAGTAAAGTGAACTGATTGGATGATCAAGATAAATGAAACAACAAGAGTACTCGGAATAGGGTCAAAACTAACAAACACAGACTACAAAAGCTAAATATAGTAACAATAAGCAAAGCTGTTCCACATGATATGCTTTTCTACTCTACTGGAGTATACTCCAGGCCAAACGGACATGGTCGGGTAGACGAAAACTATTGCATAGATAGACAGAAGCAGAGGATTCTGAAAGAATTAGAAATAATACCAATTGTCGGGTTTATTTGGGTAATTTTGCGAATCAGAAAATTACTCTTGTACAAAGGAACGTACCCTCTGAACATACCCACATACTATAGATCAACCAGACCAGCGACGGTAAGGGAGCAAATGAAGTACGCGAGGGCGATACTGCCACCTGGCGGGAAACGGTACTCAAAACAAAAACAATTCCAAATTCAATGGCGAAAAAAATGCCGGGTCGCGGCTGCTGTGCTTTTAACGGTAAAGGTGTAGGGGACTTTTCGTTTTTTTAAAAAAAATAACGCTTTTTTCGCTATTTTTTCTCTGTTTTCTTAAAGTACACTATATTTTGAACAAAATGACACAAAATCACATACTTTTATCGTTTTTTTTAAAGAAATATTAACGATTTTATTGTGACAGCGCCGTCGAACTCACTGCAATCGCTCCGTTCCATTATCGCTATCACAGGGGGAGAGTTTAGTAATTGAAATCTCGGCTGACAAACCCTGCCCCTCACTAAACTGACCCTAGATCAAATTTTAGGGTCAGTCTAGTAAGGGCCAGGGTTAGCTTACCGATTAGCTCACCCTGGTCCTAACTGAGCTGACCTTAAATCGAGGAACACGCACACAAGCGAAGCGCACCTGCTATTATATAGAATGATTTCTCCCCTGTGACGTCACTCGTAACAACGAAGGAAAACAACGTTTCTAGACAACTCATACCCACGGCAACTCGTACCAGTCAAGTCGTACCCAAAATTGGACGACTCGTACCCATTTTCGGCTGGACAACTCGTACCCACAATTGGACAACTCGTACCCATGGTTGGACAACTCGTACCCATGGCTGGTCAACTTGTACTCGGTGTTTAATTGTATGGGCAAAGGCCGTTAATGACCTAAGAACTATAGAAGCGGGTTTTTTTGCTTTTGTTTCATTCGTTTAAGGTGCTATAATAGTAATGGAAATCAGTTTACTTTGAAATTCCTTCGTCAGATATTCCATAAATATGAATGAAATATACACAAAGTTTACGTCTAAATGACGGCTGTGATACACAGAACAGGAAACATATATTCATTGGCCGTACTTTGTTGTTAGCAGGCACCAGTGGTTCCTGAAAGTCTGCAATCGTATTCGTGCGAGAACTGGCGTGAATGACACCCCCCCCCCCCCCCCTCCAACCCCGACACCCGGTTTCTGTGCTTCAGTTTTGGGGAATAGAGTACTGGAAAAAACTAAAAGGCCTCGCATCTAGGCCTAGGCTCTGCAAGTTATCAGGGTGAAAGCCATAGCCTTCGTCGCATTAACTCTTGCCTTTCTTAATTAATAATGCCACTCTCCACCTTTACATTATTTTTCGCGTGGCAAAGTTACATCTCTGGTGAGGCGCCACTCCGGTCAGGCGAGAAAGTCATTGTAAATTGAGAGTCCAGCCGGATTTTGTACTTGAAGCGTAGCACATTTACCCGCAGGGAAGAAACACGGCAAACAATGACCAGTGATAGACTGAATCAAGAAGATCACAAATGATGTTCATTTAAAAAAAAAATCTAATTAAAAAGCTCTAATACATCTCTCTCTATGAGTCCACCAGCTCGCATCAACTGATTTCTGTCGGAAATTTTATGGTCAATACCGACACACCTGAAAACTCGACAGTCATTTAATTTAGACTTAACCGGCAGTGCCAGGTGTGAGATCACGAAGAATTATTTTCTATCGTATATTACCTTATAGTCGATTGGTGTTTAATTTTCTTCCAATTGTCTGTGCATATTATTATCGCCAATTAAGTTAATCTTCCAGTTGGGAGATGTGTTTTTCTAACAATTATCTTCCATGACAATCATGAAAATTAAATGGTAATTATCATTTTGTAAGGTTTGCAATTAGACTATAAATGTGAATAAAAGTGAATCTCTCTCTCTCTCTCTCTCTCTCTCTTCTCTCTCTCTCTAGGCACCTGACTCTCGTTCCTCGACTGATCGAAACAAAAATTGGCACAGGTCTATATAGATGTAATTTGACCAGGCGTCCGACATCGCGTTAATCCTTCAACTAATGAAGGGATAGGTTAGGGTGGGGGAATGAGCCCCGATCGCATCTGATTTTGCATTAACCCTGCAACACGTGAACTGCTGGGTATGACTACCAGTACAACAAAATATTACGTAGAAAAGCCCTCAGAAGTTTAACGAAGAGCCAAAGATTACCCGATTTTGGGGAGGGGGGGGGTGGGAAGGGGGGGGGGGTCGTATCCCGTATCTACACCACTGTATTAATATATAATTTAAATATTTCCTGTTTCCTTCGAATTGCTCTCTTGATGAAATGTCCATACCGGCGAAATTGACTTTCGGCGAAGTCTGTTCAGACTGTTCTGCTGAGATAAATGCTAAAAATGGAAAGTTTTTGCCTTTCTGCACACCCATTGAAAGCAGACACAAATCTTATCAAGTCCTTCGGCCAATATTCGTCTTCGCCCATACAATTAAAGACCAGGTACATGTTGACCAACTGTGGGTACGAGTTGTCCAATCTTGGGTACGAGTTGCCCAACTGTGGGTACGAGCTGTCCAGCCGAAATTGGGTACGAGTCGTCCAATTTTGGGTACGACTTGACTGGTACGAGTTGCCGTGGGTACGAATTGTCCTGACACCAAAACAACAGATGCTGCGAAATTTTCAGCGGTTGAAACAAATGGCAACTGAGAAACTAGCAATTCAACGGGATTTAAAATCTATTCTCTGACATGTTAAAACATGATAGAGGTACCTAATTATGTGTCATTTTGTTCAAAATATAGTTTACTTTAAGAAAACAGAGAAAAAGTAGCGAGAAAATCGTTATTTTAAAAAAAACCCGAAAAGTCCCCTATTCTACACCTTTACCCTTTTAACTGCACAACTTCCCGTGAGAAAAACCCTGGCCTTTGTTTTTACAATTTCCCAAGAGGAGAAGCAAACACTGAACGGTAATGAAACATGAAACCATTCCCCCAAAAAATTATATGAGTCAGTTGTCAAAGTTTTAACGTGTGCTAAAAATAGATCCAAAGTAAAAATCGCGAACATTTTGTTACTTTTTTCTTCATTTCATGTGAATTAAAATGCTTTATCTATCCAAAACTGATAATACTATAAAGTTATGAATTAATTCTCAATCTCCTTTTCATAAAAAATCAACGAAAACCGATTGAACTTACTAAAACTGGAAAAAAGTGTCTTCAAAGCCATCGAAAATGAGCAGACGTCTAACATCGCCCAGTCCACCGAGTAACTTCTCAAAAAAGATTTTTCAACGATCAAAAATGTTTCTAAAATCACTGGTAGCATTCGGCTAGTTCTGGGTGCATTTTGTTGATACCATAATTTAAAAAAAAAAATAAGAACCATGATTTAAGTGAAATGAATTTGCATATTGCAGTGTCGATTTCGCAACCATCCCCACAAACCGCACTCTCCAATAATTTTTAATAATGCAAATCTATATGTTCATATATCTCCAATATCTCCAATAATTTTTAATAATGCAAATCTATATGAACACAATTGTATTTGCTTATGACTGAATATGAAAAAAAAAACAAATGTTGGTCATAACTTTTGGTGCCCTCTACACCCCCATCCCTTCCCCCTGGCACTTTTTAAAAAACCTCATTATTAGAATCCCGATAAAAAACTGTGCACTTTGGATGGCCCATGTTCATTTCTTTAGCAAACATACAGACATACCCCCCCCCCCCACCATCCTGTGCGTTGTGCCCCTCCCCAACGCTATGAGTTAAAAAAACACCATTAGATTACTGTTAAAAAGTTACCCTAGTAGACCCCTTTGAAGACCTATGTCAGTGAGAAAAATTTTTGTCGGAATATTTGGTGCCCCTCCACACCCCCACCCCTCCCTCACCCACCAGCATTTTTAGCTCACCTGACTGAAAGTCAGTGTGAGCTTTTGCCATCAGATGGCGTCCGTCGTCCGTTAACTTTCGCAACTCGGTCTTCTCCTTCAAAACCACTAGCCCAAACTTAAATAAATTTGACATACATAGTTTTGGGGGTATCCTCTTTCCAGTTTGTTAAAATGAACTCGGTGCCCCCAATGGGGTGGGGGTGATGCCCCAAAAGCATCAATTTCTCCTGAAATCTTCTTCTTATGAACCACCAGTCAGAATGCTTTGATATTTGGTATGTGAGCTCCTTTCGTACTCAGGATTCGAGTTTGTTCAAAGAAATTTTCTCGGTCAATATTTGGGCTCATTACGGGACGATCCCCATTTTGTGCCCCGCCCAAAATTTTTATTTTCTGAACCGAGAGGCGGATTTGAACCAAATTTGCTATGAGGTATTATTGGATCCTAAGTACTTGATTCATGCCGAAAAAAATTTTCCCGCTGCTCCGTGGGACCTCAGGAGCTGAAAATAGAAAAAATTCAAACGCCCATATCTCCAAAATTGCACGGCACTGAAACTTTTTATTTGGTGTGAAGATTTCTTAGGACCAATAGAAAAGAATGTTGAAAAAAATTCGCTATCGGTTTTTACAAAAGGTACAGTTCTGGGACTTTGAAAAAGTGCTAAGTCAGCATTATTTAACACTGAAGGTAATGGGAAAAATATAAAATAATCTTTTTCTCCCCAACCACTGCTCCAAAAGCTTTCATATTTCACATATAACATCTATGGAAGATTGATTCACATGGTTGTTGAAATTTAACTCCTGGGTGCATATTTGGGCACTCTACATAACAGGTGCCCGAATACTCAAATTAGTGCAGTATGAGGGATATTCTTTAAAAATTTTCTTCTCCAGATCCAACAGTCAAAAACTTTTGATATTTTGTATTTTTATATTTGGTATACAACATTCTTAGGGAAGGGAGATTCGGGTTTGTTTAAGCCAAGTCCCTGGGTTCATATTTGGTTCATATTTGGGCTCCCTGTGGGACCCAGAATTTTAACTTAGTGCAAGATAAGGACTATTCTTAAAAAATCTTCTTCAGATACACCAGTCAGAATTCCTTCATATTTGATATACATCTCTAGGGAAGTCAAATTTGAGTTTGTTCAAATCGAGTCCCTGAGTTCATATTTGGGTTCTCTATGGGAGCCTGAATTGTTACTTAGTGCAATATGAGGACTATTCTTAAAAATCATCTTCTTCAGATCCACCAGTCGGAATTCTTTCATATTTGGTGTACAACATCTCTGGGGAGGTCAGATTTAAGTTCATTCAAATCGGGTCCGTGGGGTCATATTTGGGCTCCCTATGGGAGCCAGAATTTAAACTTAGTGCAATATGTGGAATTTTGTTTAAAAATCTTCTTCAGATCTACCAGTCAGAATCTTTTCATATTTGATATATAACATCTCTAGGGGGGTCAGATTAAAGTTTGTTTAAATGGAGTCCATGGGTCAATATTTTGGGCTCTCTATGGGAGCCCGAATTTTAACTTGGTGCAATATGTGGAATATGCTTTAAAAAATTTCTTCTTCAGAACCACCAGTCAGAATCATTTCATATTTGGTATTACCGTATACGACATCTATAGGGGGGTTAGATTAAAAAAAAAATCCTGCTGCCCTGTGGGAACCTCAGGAGCTAAAAATAGAAAAAGAAAGCTGTATTTTCAGAGCAAATAGTTCTGATTTAACTGTATTTAATAGCATCATTGGCTATATCATGGAGGCATTGTTTTATAAGTTTATTGGCATTTAACTCATCTTCAGGGTAACATTTTTATTGTCTCTGTGGTTCTGATCCCTGAAGCCTAAATACCTGCATTCCTTTTGTACAACTTGATCCAGGTGAGCGTTTAGGCTCACTTGAGCCTCTGTTTTTTAAACCTCACCACTACATTCTTATAAAAAAATTACCCCTAGTAGACCCCTTTGAAGAACTATATTGGTGACAAGAGATGTTCGTCATAACTTTTGGTGCCCCTCTACACCCCCCCTCCCAAGCCCCCCTCCCCCCCACCCACACACACACCGGCAATTTTTTAAACATCATCACTGGATTCCTGATAAAAAATTACCCCTTTGCAGACGTTTATAACCGGTTACGGAATTTGTGACCGGTTGAGACCAAGACTTATTAATCGGTTAAGTATTTTCAGCCCCATTTTTCACAGGTTTGTTAAGTGGAAACTATGCACTTTTATTGACTTCCTTAATTTGGGAATTTTCAGTTTGAAATTTACAAACTCAGTTATTTGGGAATGTGGTCCAATATTGGCCCCTAACTGCACCTTTGTTGATCCCATGCTAGTTTTGGTAGGATCTAACGAATAACGATTTCGAAATATTTCCAGTAATATTAAGGAGATTATTTTTTACTTTTTTTTATTTCAATGATATAATTCTTTGGAGGGTGAAATAAATTATAATTATGGCAAAGAGACCATGTTGAAAAACTTCACATTTTCACGATCAAACACATTTATAATGCACCATAAAAGATATGATCTCAACAGAACTGAACTGGAAAGTTAAAAACTAAAATTTCAAACTTTTAATTTTCACTTTAAAACAAAGTAGACAAGACAGAAGCATACAGTGACATGAAAGTTTATTTTAATTTCTTAAATTGATAAAAAAAAATTCACTAAACATATTGAATACTGAATAGACTTACATGTTTTGTAACCTTACTCATCAGTACTATCTCATTGTTTAAAAAGTCACCTGTTCTTCCCTAAAGTAATCATATGTATCATGTAAGCTGCTCTTTTCATCTCCTTCCCAAAACAGCCCAATTCCCTCCACCCCCTTTCCAAACCAAAAATGATGACTGAAATCTTGTACCATTATGCTGGTGTTTAGATTTCTTGCCCACCACACAAATAAGTTAAAATAAAAATAGTGTATTTCATGCCACATGGCCGCTAAACTGGGCAGTTACCAGTAAGGATTGCAAATGTTGGGGTTTTGTTGGTATCGATTTGTTAAATTTCACCATATAATTTTTAAAAGTAATTGAATATTGAGAGAATATGAATCAACAGAGTGTCACAATTTACTAAAATCAGGTGTGAGCCTTCAGTGCATGAACATTAGCCGAAAACGGCCAAAATTCTTAAATTTTAATTGAAAAATTGGTAAAAAATGTGTTTTCCCCCCCAAATATGAAATAAGGACATACCGTATATAGAGAATTTATTAAAAATCTAATTTTATTTCGACAAATTTACATGACAATTGGATTATGTAAATTTACAGAAAATAAAATTTCTGTATTCCAGTCACAAATTACTGAATTTAGTCAAGCCGAAATCAGTTAGGCATAATTTATTAGCTCAAATATCTCATCCCTACAAAACTAAAAAAAAATATTGAGAATTTGAGTGGGATGAAAATTTTAAAAGAAAGGCACCAAAGTATGCTCAAAACAAACGCCGAATAATATTGTTGTGGTCGTCTTCATCATTTCTCACCTGCATTCAGCAAAAATGTTGACTTTAGTAAGCAAATTTGCTCCGACAGAATTGATATTAAACCTTTATAAAATTGGGAAGAAGGCATGATGCGAAATAATCTAAATTGCCTTTCTTCTTACATCTTGAACCGAACCGTTCCATTCTTTGCAACGATCACACAGTTTACTCGTAGATTTTCAACGCATTTCTTTGGTTTGATTTCGCCCCTCGCCTCACTTTGCAACAGCGTTCTCATTCGATCGAGTACCCGTGGCCGCCAGGGGGCCAGCGCTCCAGGGCCGCCATATTTGACCTCAAAAAATAACGTGCACGTCGCTGGTCTGGTTAATCTATAGTCAAAGATGGCGGCCTCCAGTATACAAAATGGACGACGGAAACACGTACCACCATTACAACACGCGTTGCGCATGCGCACTAACACCACGTATCACTATTTGGATGACGTTACAAGATGGCCGCTCACGCGGGTTACCACGACAATACAACATGGCGCCACTGGGTCACGTGAATATGATGTCACATGAGATCATCCAATTGGGCCCTGAAAACCACATTATATACTACTTCCACACAAGCAGGGTTGGCATTGGTTGAAGAAAAGTGCACCATCGACGTGCAGGACGACGCCTTATTACTCAACGCCACCGGGCCCCCAATTGTGATTAAGTGCCTTGCCGAAGGACACAACGCCCCAAGGACACAACGCGGTTGTCGCAGGTGGGATTCGAACCGAGGACCTCTCGGCTTGCAGCCTGCATCTCCACCTGCAGACTCACCGCGCTCCCGATAGGGGAATAATAAAAAAAAACTGGAGAAACGGAATATACAGCGACCAGTAAATCTCGGTCTGTGTGAAAATTCTAAAAGCATCAGAACTTAATCATATAGAAAAAGAATTTATGGAGACTTATTTTCGTGATTAAAATATTTTCACGAAATCAGAAATAGGTTTTCGTAAACTGCATTTAAAGATTTTCATTCCGGATTCAAATTAAATTTTTCAAGAAACCGGAAATAACTTCTGTGCTTAACATTAAATGTGTTTTATAAAGTACACAGTCAATATATTTGACTCTGCCCACTTTTTGAGAGAAGAAATACAAAAAGAACTCCAAAAATGCATTGGGGTCATAAAATGCAATTTCAAACAATTCTGAAAGTTGCACATTATGAGAACTGTGTGACCCTAGTGAACTGAACCCAAATTATTAACTTCCACGGTGTTTTGACTCATGTGGTGTCGGTCCAAGGTCCATATGTCATTTCATGCTTGAGATATGAGTGTGACCAACTTTCAAAATTCGTACCCCCATCCCCTTTTTCCCCGCCAAATGTTTTGAGAATAAAAGTACATGAAAATGTATGAACTGTGGCAATGCATTGGGAGATAAAAAATGTGATGGCCAGCAAATCGGAAAAAATGCATTTGATGACCCCTTTGTGATCTCAGTGACCTTGAAGCATATTTTAAACCTCCATTGAGTGTTTATTCATTTGGTGTTGTCCCAGCTCCATATGTCATACCATGCTTGAGATATGAGCATGACCCACTTTCAAACGTTTTGGCCATGCCCACTTTTTAATGTAAAAATGTATGTATTAACTTTGGGGATGCATCAGTGGGTCACAAAATGTGAATTCCAGCAATTCTGAAAAATGCACTCATTGACACTTGGGTGACCTCAGTAACCTAAAAAAAATGTGATTTCTACCAATTATGAAAAATGCACTCACTGACACCCGTGTGACTTCTGTGACATTGACCCAGATTTTGAACCTCCATTGAGTTTTGACTCATTTGCTGTCGGTACCAAGTTCAAACGTCATAGCATGCTTGAGATATGAGCGTGACCTACTTTCATTTTTTTGGCCACGCCCACTTGTTTCGTGTAAAAATACATGTATGAACTTCGGGAATGCATTAGGGGGTAAAAATGGGGGATTTCCAGCAATTCTGAAAGGTGCACTCATTGACCCCTCAAGACTTCATTCACTCTGACCCATATGTTGAACCTCCGTCGAATGTTGACTCATTTTGTGTTGGTCACAGATCCATAGGTCATACCGTGTCTGAGATATGGGCGTGACCCACTTTCAAAATACCCCACGGACACCCCTGATGCCCAGTGATTTGAAAAATATAGGTGCCCGAGTACTTGCGACTTTCTATACCAAAAATCAGCGAGATAGGATATCTCGTTTTCGAGTTATCATGTGGTCAAGGAAGTGCAAAAAGACAGAAGACAGGAGAATAAGAAGAGGTAGAAGAACTAGAGAAACAGAATTTACTGTGACCAGTAAATTCAAGTCTGTGAGAAAATTGTTAAAGCATCAAAAAGAAAACTATACAGAAAGAGAATTTATGGAGGCTTATTTTGGGGAGTAAAATATTTTTAATGAAATCAGAAATGGGTTTTTGTTAACAGATTTTAAAGATGTTCACACAGGAATCCGATAATTTAAAAACAAACCCCCAAAAACAAAAACAGAAAAAAACGTGTACAACATTCAACGTGTTCGATAAAGGAACCAGAAAAGGATATTTTGGGCCGCTCCGTCCACTTATTTGAGCGATTAAAAGCATGTATAGGCTACAGAAATGCATTAAGGTGTTACAAAATACAATTTTTAGTAATTTTGGAAAAAATGACCCCCTCCCCCCCCCCCCCCCCCCCCCCCCCCCATTGACATTGAGGTAGACCGTATTTTGAATCTCCAGCGAGCTTAGACTCATTGGGTGTAGGTCCAAGGTCTACGGGTCATACCAAGCTTGAAATATGAGCGTAACCCACTTTAAAAATATTTGCTCCACTAACTCCAGATCTGGCATATTAGATGATGATAGTAAATATTGCTTAGTATTATCTAGAAGACCTTGTGGAATATATTACCTCTGTAAACTATTTCTCTAGTAAACAATCCAGTAATGAGGATATACAGGCAAAAAGGCACTAAAAGCCTCAAGAGCCCCATTGAAGGCTTACTGGTGCTGGCAAGACGCAGAGATAGCATCGATACCTGTGTTTAGCGCAGCATGTGAGCACACAGGCAAAAACACGGGCAATAGATATTAAGTGGCTTTCCAAGGACACATCTCAGGTACATCAAGGGACGATCGAATCGTGGACCTTTCAGTTTGAAGTCCAACGCCGGAAACACTGCGCCATCACGTTCCTGTCTGATCTATTTAAAGGCCTTACAGTGCAACCAGAGCCGCAAACAAGGCACACAAGGAAGAAGATCTCAAGAATGGTTTTGTGTTCAGCAGGGCAATGTGACAAAATTGGGCAAAACGTTCTAAAGCCGTGCGTTCAATGAAGGCTTTTACATAAGTATAGACATTGAAGTTTTGAGGGGTTTAAAAACAGACCATTTAAATAACTGATAATTGTGGTAGGTGTTTTGAGAAAGACACACACCACTACATGCCGAAACCCGTTTGTCTTGATTTATGAGAATAAATAAATTTAAAAAATGCTTTGAAAGGTAAAAGGTTCTTTATTCAACTTGGTTTGAGAATGAATTTGTAACATGAGATTATACAAACATGTAATGTTATTCAGTGTTACCCATTATATATTACTCTATAATGAATTTGTTTAGAGGAGATTATCTGCTGTTTTAAATACGGGCTATTGTTTCAACGATTACAGCTAGCATCAAAAGTAAAAGCTGTGAACATCCTGTAGCCTCTAGAGCCACACGGCAAAACACTCGAGAAACACAGATGATCGAGTGCTAGTAACTGTCTATCTGTATGTCAAATATCAGCAAGATATGACAATTCGTTTTCGTGTTATCGTGCGGACAATGGAGTTTATAGAAGACAAAAGAGAAGAAGAAGAAGAACACTACAGGGATGCATTCTAGTGGAGAGTGTGGGCTGCACTAGAAAGGCGTACTCTCGTTATCCCGAGACTGATATTGAGTATCACGTGCCTGTACATGACAATAATTTGTTGTAATGAAACGGACAGGGACCTGATGTAAATATTATTTTACTCCTCTATATTTATTTTGTTAAAGTGTTATTTTAACATTTTTTTTTTGCTTTCATAAAAGAGGTAATAGCGCGCGCGCACAAAAGCAGTCCGAAGGGCTGCTTTGAAGCAAGCCTAATAGACAACGTGTACGTGAAATTGGAAAAACCAAAGAATGCTATGCCATCCAATCTAAACCGGAAACCGGAAGTAAAAACATGGGAAACCCCAGCTCTCGTTTTTAGAAGCGAACAAATCGAATGACGCCCCCTAAAAAGCGAACGGTGTAACGCGAGATTTCTCCTTAGATCATTCCATGCAAACTGTGAATAATTTATTGAACATGCTTTTCAAAATTAAAGTTTTTCCAAACAAACTCAACTGTCGTTTGCTTTGCTGACTAAATGACAGAAATTGTCGAAAAACTAAATGTTCCCATATATGCACATTGGATTTCATCGTCTGCTGGCTGGCTGTTGGGATCCCGCTGTTGTTCGATTCTGTGGAGTATTCTGTCACGTGATTTATCTGTTTTGCATTTGCAAGTGCAAAACGCTGTTCACTTCAAACCAACACTGCGTGTTATTGGAACAAAGTTACCAAATGAAAAGCATCAACGTCCGTTTGTTGTAACTTAAAAGTACGCACAGGTCGGATTGTGGCAAAGGTCATTTTCATTCAGTTATTACGAACCTAAGATGTCGAAGTGACATACTGTCTGACAAACGTCCACGAATTACCATTTCCAAAACAGAAGTTCCGTTCCACAATGTATGCACCCCAGTGAAACAAAAACAATAAATTTTCGACAATACGTTTCGAGGCCAATTTTCAATCGAAGACGCCTTACCCATCACAATAACTGCATGCTTTCTCGTTTCTGACAATTGTAATGTTTTTTTTCTGTGCGCACAATTTATTGTGCTCGACCATTACTAAAGCTGTCCAACTTGTGAAATTTAAAAACGCCTATTCCCCCACTCCACCAAAAAAAAAAAAGCAATAAAAATAAATGTTGCAGTGAAACTCTTTTTTTCTTTAAATTCGCACCAGATGAAAATAAAAAAAGAACAGATAACCTGAAATATTTCTCCATTGTCCAAATAGCTCATATTTAATTCATAATATTGCTGAAAATTTTCGAAAGATAATGAAAAAATAAAGCTTCCATTTCTTCCAGAAAAATGGATAGGGTGTGGGTTCACTGCAATCCATTGTTTCTTGACAAAGCCCACAATCAACCTGAAGCCTATTTCTTAATCATTACCAAAAATATTCAAGGGGTTAGTTTTTGTACTTTTGGATCAGTGAATGTTCAGACTAGATCTAAATAAAAGTCATCGCTGTCAATGTTGTGTATCAAGTACAAAAAAATGTTCAACCTTTTTCTTTGAAAAACACTGTGAGTTGCGCGCTCCTTGGTTTTACCAAAGTTCATATTAGGCGTGGTTTTGAAAAAAATCAAAACCAGTGGAATCAACCACAGGCTCCCGACGTATTATCGGATTTTATCAATTTTAATAAAATATATATTATATTATCAATACTAAAAAAGTACTTTTTTTAGTCTTGATAATGTAATATATATTTTATTAAAATGGATAAAATCCCATAATACGTCGGGTGACTGTGGAATCAACGGCTAATTTTATTCTGGATGAAAGAAAGAAAATTGAATGTGAAAAGAAAACTAGTTTTGTTTTTTTTTAAATCGTTAGAAAATATTTTTTCTCAAACGCTTTCTGTGCGTATCTGTCATTGTCAAACAGAAATAGCAATAGCAGATGATGCAAAACGTCAAAAGCAGGGGGTGTTCAATTTAAATAATTTCTGTCAAAAGTAGAGTAGTTTTACTCGTATGGAAGCGTATTGGTGCCAACAAGTACAAATTTGGATGTCATAAGTCCTAATGATGAGATATTATCTCATCATTGGGAGATATTTTCTCATCATTAGGACTTATTATCTCATCATTATGACTTTTTATCTCATCATTATGAGATATTATCTCATCATTATGACTTTTTATCTCATCATTATGAGATATTATCTCATCATTAGGAAATATTATCTCATCATTAGGAGATAATATCTCATCATTACGAGATATTATCTCATCATTAGGAGATATTATCTCATCATTAGGACTTTTTATCTCATCATTAGGAGATATTATCTCATCATTAGTATTTTTTATCTCATCATTAGGAGATATTATCTCATCATTAGGAGATAATATCTCATCATTACGAGATATTATCTCATCATTACGAGATATTATCTCATCATTACGAGATATTATCTCATCATTAGGAGATATTATCTCATCATTAGGACTTATTATCTCATCATTAGGACTTTTTATCTCATCTTTAGGAGATATTATCTCATCATTAGGAGATAATATCTCATCATTACGAGATATTATCTCATCATTATGAGATATTATCTCATCACTAGGACTTATTATCTCATCATTAGGACTTTTTATCTCATCATTAGGAGATAATATCTCATCATTACGAGATATTATCTCATCATTAGGACTTTTTATCTCATCATTACGAGATAATATCTCATCATTGCGAGATATTATCTCATCATTAGGACTTATTATCTCATCATTAGGAGATAATATCTCATCCTTACGAGATATTATCTCATCATTAGGAGATATTATCTCATCATTAGGACTTATTATCTCATCATTAAGAAATAATATCTCATCATTACGAGATATTATCTCATCATTAGGAGATATTATCTCATCATTAGGACTTTTTATGTCATCATTAGGAGATATTATCTCATCATTAGGACTTATTATCTCATCATTAGGAGATATTTATTATCTCATCATTAGGAGATATTATCTCATCATTAGGAGATATTATCTCATCATTAGGACTTATTATCTCATCATTAGGACTCTTTATCTCATCATTAGGAGATATTATCTCATTATTAGGAGATAATATCTCATCATTACGAGATATTATCTCATCATTAGGACTTATTATCTCATCATTAGGAGATAATATCTCATCATTACGAGATATTATCTCATCATTACGAGATATTATCTCATCATTAGGACTTATTATCTCATCATTAGCACTTTTTATCTCATCATTAGGAGATATTATCTCATCAATAGGACTTTTTATCTCATCATTAGGAGATAATATCTCATCATTACGAGATATTATCTCATCATTAGGAGATATTATCTCATCATTAGGACTTTTTATCTCATCATTAGGAGATATTATCTCATCATTAGGAGATAATATCTCATCATTATGAGATATTATCTCGTCATTAGGAGATATTATCTCATCATTAGGACTTTTTATCTCATCATTAGGAGATATTATCTCATCATTAGGAGATATTATCTCATCATTAGGACTTTTTATCTCATCATTAGGAGATAATATCTCATCATTACGAGATATTATCTCATCATTAGGAGATATTATCTCATCATTAGGACTTTTTATCTCATCATTAGGAGATATTATCTCATCATTAGGAGTTAATATCTCATCATTACGAGATATTATCTCATCATTAGGACTTATTATCTCATCATTAGGAGATAATATCTAATCATTACGAGATATTGTCACATCATTAGGAGATATTATGTCATCATTAGGACTTATTATTTCATCATTAGGAGATAATATCTCATCATTACGAGATATTATCACATCATTAGGAGATATGTCATCATTATGACTTATTATCTAATCATTAGGACTTATTATCTCATCATTACGAGATATCTTCTATTCCTAGTTTATGGCTATGACGTTTGTTCTATGTCTACGGAAGCGTATTAGGGACTTGATAAAAAATAGTTCTCAGACCCAGAAAGTCGAAATTTCGACTTTTTATCTCGAAATTTTGACATAAAATCTCGAAATTTCGACTTTTTATCTCGAAATTTCAACTTAAAATCTCGAAATTTCGACTTAATATCCCGAAATTTCGTCTTTTTATCTCGAAATTTCGACTTAAAATTTCGAAATTTCGACTTTTTATCTCGAAATTTCGACTTTTTATCCCGAAATTTCGAGATTTCATTTCGCTTGGTATGCACGTGGTCTTTTGCTCATTAGCAGTGTTCGATAGATTCCGATACACCAGGTTCTGAGTTCTAGCAAATTCTCACCGAACCAACAGGACAGGAATGCTGCCCACCCCACCCCCGACCTTTAAAAGTACCGTTAACTCACTTTTCAATAAAATCCAATAAATGAGGTTCATTGAAGACTTCCCACATGCCCTTGGAAATCTTCTCTATCGCGCCATTATAAACCACAGAGGTTCACTGAAGACTACCACCATGACATGCCCCTGGGTGTCTTCCCCATCCCGCCATTATACGTCACAAAAAGAGCGATACATCCAAATAATATCAATGCACACATGCGTCTCCCACCCTCTGATAAGTAATTCTGCATCAGCCCTACTCCCCCCCCCCCCCCAGTCCCTGAAAGTGCTGTCCAGTAAATATCACCGGAGTATTTATTTATTGGTGTTTAAGGTCACATATTTTTACACAATGGGTAATCGTGACCACAACATGGAGTTAAAGTCAAGTTTAGTCAATCGTTTATACTCATTTTAGAGAACTTCCACCCAAGCATTGATGAATGATTCCTATATCTTAACAGTAAAACAGAGCTTGTTTACACCAGTAAACGAGCACTAAGCACCACTTCACGTCCCGGGGTACCCTCGGTGAATCACAGGAGTAGTAGTCTACCCTTACGAAGATATGCTGCCCAGTAAATATCACTGGGGTATTTTCCCTTACGAAGAGGTGCTACTTTTTACCCAGGACACTACCGAAATATTACAGAGGAAAAAAAAAACGAGAATCAAAACGAGACACATGTCACCCAAGTGAAGCGTCATTGTGTGGATAAACAGCAAATGCGCCCCCCCCCCACCCCCCACCCCCTTCCGAACCACCACCAACAAGTTAAATTATAGGGGATGCACTGCCAGAAGTGTATGTTGTAAGTTTTTGAGCAGCGCACTGGGTAAAACTGATATTTATTGGGCAGCACTGTGGGAGAAACATGTGCGCGCTGAGATCATTTGGATGTATTTTGCCGTAAACTTTAGGAAGCTGTGTGGTCGGGTGTATTACATTCTTATTTACCGTTAGCGAAATGACTAACAAATTCGATGGATAAAACTGGACATTTTATGGGGGTGGACTGTTGTACTCTTTCGGAAAAAAACAATGTACCTCGCGGAGGGCCATGCGGATCAACACATTGTGGTGGTGACTGCGCGCGCGCTGACGTGTGTGTGTGCGGGGGGGGGGGGGGGGGGGGGGGGGGGGGTGCACATGTATTCATTTCTGGAGAAGACAGGTATAGGGAAGGTATATAGCCAAAAATTTACATACTTGAAAGGGTATATGTATGCAGATATTGATAAGGAGGTTACAGTTTTCAAAATTATGAGTCTTTCCCCCTGGGTGCCCCTGGCATATCCGGTTGGATATCGATGTTTGTGTTTGGGAGAAGTTTGTTTGTACTTAACCACATTTTCAACAGCCAGGGTGACATCGTGTTGTTGGGCAGTTTAACGGTGGGCGGAAGCCGGAGAGAACAATCATGCAGCGGCGAGCAACTGACATACTGTCGAACTTTGCACAAGCAGAGTTAGCTGCGGTTGAAAGCAAGTGAATCATCGATGTGCCGCACGCCTTTGTACACAACGTCTTCGTGCCCCGCATGATGGGATGAAGAGTTTTTACCCAAAGCAGTCACCTCTGATCAGGATCGAACTGCCGATCTTTCGGTTTAAAGTGCAATGCTCTAAACACTTCGTCACCGCTCTCCTCATCGGGGAGGAGTGGCGTCAGGGTGGCCTGTTATATTACATGTTGCAAGGGATTAAGATAATGGATTTTTTACTCTTCGAAATATATCATACACTTATTTTAATCTCGGCAAATGGAATTGTACTCGTATCGAGTAGAAATAACTTTATTTCTGGGTTTAATGTGCAGGGTGGGGTAGAAATGGGGTTAATGTTGATGGCAATGTGTTAAGTGAACAAGTGTTCTTTTTAAACATTTCGATGGCCCTGATAAGGGTCGTCTTATGGACGAACCGAGCGGTCCATTCAAGATTGCCAGTGGTTGAAGCTTTGAACTTGAAACTGAGATGTTCACCGATTGATCATGACTAGCGGTAACGGAATTGTGCCCTTGGGTAAGGCACTTAATCCCGAATGCCCACATGGTGGCACGGTGTCGCTGTGTACTAAGGCGCACTTTGTTTATGTCCATGGAGCACTTGCCTTCTTCAACCAACGATGACTCTCTGCAGAGTTAGTACGTTGGAGAGTCTGACAGTTGCTCGCCGCTGCTGGTTTTCTCCAGCTTCCACCACCCGTAAAACTGCCAGACACGAGGTGACCCTGGCTGACCGTAAATAACGGTAAACCGCAATACAAAATTCAAATCAAAATCCACAAACACCCCCCCCCCCCCCCCCCATCCCGACATGGTGGGTCGAGAGGTAAATATTCCGACAGTGTTCCCGGATCGCTAACCGTTGATACGAACTTTACACACAAGGGTAAATGAAACCTAAAGATAGTTTTGTACAATGAAAAATGTGGTATCGTTGTCGTGAGGGCGGCCATAAGTTTTCCGACAGACAACTTGAAAAATTCCAACACGGACAGGATCATGGGTCGCACCCCCCCCCCCCCCCCACCTCTCCACCATTTTAGCTGAAGGACATACCATTCTAGCGTTAGTTTCATTAAAACCTTGGACGGCAGTGTAAATAAACTATGGAGGAGTAATGGTGCCACCAACACAAGTTATGGTTAGCATGCAGCTGTGTCAGTCATAGTGACCGAAACTCTGCTAAAACAATCAGCAATTATCTAAGTTATCTTTCTATACCTACCCTATACTTGTCTTATCCAGAATTGAATATAGGTGAGCCCCCCCCCCCCCTCACCCCCACCCCCCGCCACCACCACAATGTTATCCCCAAGAATAAAATAATTTTCCAATGCATTAGGATGTACGACAATACACTGGCTTCTGATTTCTAACAAACTCTCGCCCTACCGACCGGACACGCATACCCCCTCCCCCCCCCCCCCCCCCCACCCACCCACCCACACACACATCCGAACCTTGACATTTCTGCCAGCTTGGGGTAGGCCTCCTTTTCATTCATTAACATTAACGACCACTCCTAGTGGAATATTGTTTTCCGGACGAGTACAACAGACCTCACCCATACAAATGCCCAATTTTGTCCATCGACTTCGCTATCCGTTACCTAACTGTAAATAAGAATTTAGTCCAACCCCACCCAGCATCCTAAAGTTGATGGTCAAATAAACTGACGCTCTCTTCCAAACCGTATTTACAAAGGATGCAGCTTAACAAATGTTGTTCCACGTGAAATTTACCAATCGCCTCCGCCCCCCCCCCTCCACACACGCACAGAGTTATGTTCGTCCAATAAACATTCTAATAAAATACCAAAAAAACACACGTTATTGACAAGTACTGTTAAATCACGTTGCAATAAAAGTCCACAGAGCGCGCCTATAATATATACATGAGGCTCCGTGAAGACGTCACACAACTTCGGATGCCTTCCCCATCCCGTCATTATAATCCACAAAAAGAGCGATACACCCAAATAATATCAGTCCACGCATGTTTCTCCCCACCCGCCAATGAGCAATGCTGTGGAAGTTGCCTCCCCATCTCCCCCACACATACTACTCGAAAAGGGCTTCCGGTAAATATCACTGGACTGGCTCAACCTTACGAAGATATGCGACTTTCACCCAGTTCAGTGCCCCCAAATTACAGCAGAAAATAAAAAAATCGTGGAAATAATTGCCTTCCACCTCTAATTCAATTTCCACCCCACCTAGCATATTCCCCATTTCAAATCCTGGCGCACCAACACCCATAATAGACGAAGATCAAAATGGAGCACATCCCACAAAAGCAAAGTGAAGCGTCATAGTGTGCATAAACAGTAAATACGCAACACCGTCGCAGCTGATAAGGCTACCAAGTGTACAACAAAAAGTCGGAATTTCGAGATAAAAAGTCGAAATTTCGAGATAAAAAGTCGATATTTCGAGAATGTATGTCAAATTTTCGAGATTTAAGTCAAAATTTCGAGATAAAAAGTCGAAATTTCGAGATTTTAAGTCAAAATTTGGAGATAAAAAGTTGAAATTTCGAGATAAAAAGTCGAAATTTCGTGATAAAAAGTCAAAATTTCGAGATTTTAAGTCGAATTTTCGAGATAAAAAGTCGAAATTTCGACTTTCTGGGTCTGGAAATTTTTTTTTATCATGTCCCCAATACGCTTCCGTACAGGTCAAATACAAGGAGTATTTTGATGGGAAAAAACTGAGCTCTATTACAAGGAAGCCATAGGAGAGCCTCACTGACTTTCCATTTTCCAAAATTTTCCCCAGGAAAACTGGCCCCACCAACGAAAATGGGATACCCCCCTCGTGATCGGTCTCAGCTCGCCACTACGTGCGTTCAATCATGAGCATCACGACTAACAGGGGGTGCTGGTCAAAACGTCCCCTAACCAAAACGTCCCCCAAACAAAATTGGTCAAAACGTCCCCCAACATTGGTCAAAACATCCCCCGGCATTGGTCAAAACGTCCCCCAACATTGGTCAAAACGTCC
The DNA here is from genome assembly GCA_031216915.1 of Pictodentalium vernedei. NCBI lineage: Eukaryota > Metazoa > Mollusca > Scaphopoda > Dentaliida > Dentaliidae > Pictodentalium > Pictodentalium vernedei. The sequence continues at coordinate 762,670,313 of CM062297.1, forward strand.
CCCAACATTGGTCAAAACGTCCCCCAACATTGGTCAAAACGTCCCCCGGCATTGGTCAAAACATCCCCCGGCACTGGTCAAAACGTCCCCCGGCATTGGTCAAAACGTCCCCAGATGTTTCTTCTTGTTTTAGCGAATTCAACGAGTTTGTTTTTAGCGCATTATTATTGGCAATTTTGCTCTTTTGGCCAGTAAGAGTTTTAAATGTATCCCAGAACCTCTTAGGTTCTCTCAGCCCATTTAGGTTTTCGGTTGCTTTTTCCCATCTCACGCGATTGTCGTTAGCTATGGCCTTTTTTACTTCCCCATGAAGGCGATTATACGCGGTTTTAAGTTCTGCTCTTTTCATTTGATCATTCTCTGATTGGTAAGCCCGGAAGGCTTTTCTTTTTTGTTTGATTATTTGAAGAGTTGTTTGGGTTATTCTGTTTATCCGCGTCTTTACTGTTTGCTTGGGACAGATTTCGTCTAGTGTACTGTTGATAACCTCGTTAAGGTGGGTGCAGGCTTTTTCTAGTTCATGAACATTTGAGGGGTCATTTGCCTTTATTTTTACTTCGATGATGTTTCTGAAGAGGTTCCAGTCAATTTTTGATAGGTTCCTCCTATTCACGGGAGGATACCTTGCGGGACCAGTATTACATTTCAGAGTGGCGTGAACCGGCAGGTGATCACTGCCTAGATCATCATCTCCTACAAATATGTCTTGCATTTGGCTGGTTAGTGATTTGCTGGTGATAATCAAGTCTAGGATATCTGATTGATGGAGTGGGTTGTTGCTTATGTATGTTACGTCTTGATCGTTATTTACCACAAATAGATCAAGTTCTTCAATGATGTGGAAAAGGGCGTCACCATTAGGCTCAGTCTTATGACAACCGAATACCTGGTGTTTGGAATTGAAATCCCCCAAGAATATGCAGTGCTTGTACTTGTTGGTAAAAAATTCAAATACTTTACTGTCTACTGTTGCTTGCGGCTTGTTATAATATGATATGATGGCCACGTGTTTGTGGTCAAGTTCAATTTCAGCTGCAATCACTTCAGCATTGAGGTGGTCGCATGGTATTGATTTGTATTTAATCTCCTGCCTTATTAGCAGAGCGACACCGCCGCCTTTTTGGGCGGGGCGATCTCTTCTAATAATATCAAAACCACTTAACCAGAATTGTTTGTTTGGTTTAAGCCAGGTTTCGCTAATTCCAATTACGTCCGTATTTTTTAAATAATGTGACATTTGCAAATTTTTCTGATTAACGCTTCGAGCGTTCCACTGGACTATTTTTAGTGTATCCATGAATGGTTTAGGAATAACTGTACTAAGTTTATTTAAGTTTAATTACTATTTGTAATATTGTTACATAATTATATTCTGTTGACGGCCGCTTCTAATAGCGTGTGAGATATTTGAGTATTATATAACTTAGAAGCTGTTTTACTAATCTCTTTGCAAACGTCCGAAAGACTAGTGTCCAAGTGTTTCTTCATTATGCTGAAAATAGAGCCAGCCATTAGAGTACACGTGGAATAAGGGGAAGATGAGTTCTCGACATTACTTACATTTAGAGCTTTAAGCTGGATGTTTGTTTTAACTTTTTGAAGTGGCTACAACCCCGGTAGTTGCTGGGGTGTTGACCACCGCAATTCGGGCATTTCAGAGTTTTAGCACTACACGCCTTCGCGATGTGTTTGTCGCCGCATTTCATACATCGTTGCTCCCCGTTGCATTTGTGTGACAAGTGCCCAAATTTCTGACACTTGTGACACTGAACGGGTTGCGGAAGAACACGATATTCCTCGGTTTCGTATTTTTTGCCATTAATAATTACCCTCCTTTGCTTATCAGATTTAATTTCGTTGCTCTATTAGGGCATTTTACTTTTATTTTCCAAGTATGGTTACCCGTGGCTTTGGAGATTAGTCTCTCCCACGAGCATCCTGGAAGGGCTTTATCAATCGAGTTTTTTTCCGTTTGGGGTGGACGCGTGTGATTACGACACAGGGGTTTGGTTGCGGGTGGCCCTGTGTTTTGTTAGTTTTATTGGTCACCTTAGGGGGCGTTTTGGCTTTTACTTTATCGGCGTACGTCGCTCTATTGGTTGGGCTAGCTGTCGCATTCACTATTTCCGGTGATGTAGACTCTGTTGCGTTAACAGAGTCCCCATTTCCTGGTGTGACACCGAGTCCTTTTCAGTAGCGGTGCTCTGTGAATTTTTCTTGATGATTTTTGTCTTCTGACATGCCGATCAATAGTCATACAGAAACCATTTTCGTCTTCGACGTCCACGGTTTCATCATTTTCACGGAAACTCATTGGAGAGTTTCCTTTTCGATCGATTTTGGTTTGGTGATTTTTTCTGTCGCTGCGATTTGGGGACTTTAGCTGAATTTTTATCCAATTGAATTTCAACCGCCATGGCCGGGGAAACTGCGACCGTGTTGGTAGCTTCTTCTACTATGGAACGCAGCCAGTTATCCTGGCTGGGGGTAATTAGATCTGAATCTATTTCAGATATCCCCGGCCGTGAGCCGGCGGACGCAGGTCTTCTCATTTCTGTAGCAGCGTCAATACATGGTAACTCGGGAACAGGAGGAGCATGGTCCTCCTTACCTGGTTTGGCTTTCAGAATTGCCTTTTCCAATTCCCTTCTCATTCAGCCTTTTCTTTATCTGCCTGCCGCTTCTGGGCTTGAAGCTCTGACCGCAAACCCTCTATGGTGTCATTTAATCTGGCTATTTCTTTCTGGAAGCCAGACATCATCGACATCATCGATGTCATATCAGTATTAGTGGAATTTCCACTGTTACTCAGACTACCAGAATTAAAGGCAGAACTGTTTAACTGAGCTTGACTTTGTTTATCCAATTATTTTTATTTGTAAATAATTCTCAAATTCTAAATTTTATTTTTTAAGTTATTAAAGATTTTAATTT
>CM062297.1:762673346-762860631 GCA_031216915.1 Pictodentalium vernedei
GTTAGCATGTGCAATTCACACACAGCCTACTTTTCTCTGATGTTTACTTCCTCATTATGGACTTACCTTGGATTCCGGGGGGTTCGATTATGCTTCCCATAATGTGGTATGACATGAAATAATTATCATTTAATATAAACAATTCAATAAAAAACTAAATACCCACCTCAACGTTTTAGAAAACAACAACAAACTTTGTTGACATATATGTTTTAATAGTTTAATATAAATGATTCAATAAAGAACTAAATACCCACCCTCAACGTTTTAGGAAAACGACAACAAAAACTTTGTTGACAGATATGTTTTAATAGTACATTTACACGTGGTACAAACACATCTGTGATCAAAACAAAACGATACAAACGAAAATAGGTTAAATGGGCCCCTATCAGCAAACCTCTCGTCAACGACCACCTGTCATTAACGACCACTTTTGGTAAGTCCCAAGGGTGGTCGCCATGGCAGGTTCTACTGTATGAGAAAATTTCGTTAAAAATCTTCTTCAGATCCACCAGTCAGAATCTAAAATTCTATGTAAGCTGTCCATTCTTCACTTAGGTATAAGTGAATCTTGTAAAGGAATTGTAACTACAGGCCTTTGGTTTGTCATGTCAGGTCATCAACACCTCATTGTCACAGCTCTGACCAAGTTGATACTGATGCCAGTCAAACCCATTAAAACAACTGGCCATCACCAGCAGAGGTAATCCAAACCAGATTTTGTCTGACAAATTATTTTAGTTTAAACAATATTTATTTCAAAAGTTTACAAAGTGATACATAGCTTACAATATCATTAAGTATGGATTCGACAGTAAGCTGTTAGCTTATCCATGGTCGTTCCACTCATGGTATAGCTATCAGGTAGCAAATGAGAAGACAGTGAGATGGCGTGTACAGCAAGATACCTGTTCACACAATTTTTATGCTAAGTAAAAATGAAGAAAGTAACATAAGATGATACAAGTAGGTTTAATTAATCTAATCGATAGAAGGGAAGAAGGGTAGGACAGTTTTCAGGAAGAAAAAGAATAAGGAGCCACTAGTCAGATCTGAACCATCTCCATGTTGTACCGCCAATCAGTTATGTACAAGTTCTATCTGTGTGAGGGGATACCGAGAGGACCTGTAGAACCTAAACTTTATTGTGGTGTGCATGTGAATGGAGGTCCCAACTCAGAGATGGTCCAAGATAATACCAGTTAGCTCAAATCTTATGTACACTTGAGTCAGAGTTAGAGAAGAACACAGAAAGAAATCTCCGTTGGTCAACAGTAGCTTCTGCCTGCTCCGAGTGACGTGGCATAAGCGTGACTTGTCAATCACTAAACTAGTAGGAGTGAACACAGAAGATCTGAGAACAACTTTGAGGTAAAGCACAGTAGGAGTTATAGGTTATATACTGCGGGAATGAGTATGGATACAATCTGCATTATTAAGTTACATTCTTAGGATAATGGAAATAAGATTACACTAACCATTCATAATGAGCAGATGGCCACCAGTGTGGTTCTAATAGAACCTCTCAGAAGTGAGAATATATTTATGAACTGTTTCGAAAACTAAGTAATTTTCTCCATGGGCATAAAATTCAGATCCGTACAGCAATGTATTATAGTCAGTTGGATTGGGAAGTAGTCCTATGGTCTCCCTTCGTACACGATAGTAATTAGGGCATTTTAATAGAAAGTGTTCTGTAGTCTCACGTTCACCACATGAACAACTCGTGTGAAGCTGCCAGGTGATTGACAAAAAGATGCTCGTTGAGATGACTACATCGAAGCCGTAACCTATAGTGATATATCTGTGCTCTACGGGAGGTTGATTTGAAAAAGAATGCTTGAGGTCGAACAAGTTTATGGTTCAAGTATTTTCGAAATTCTGCCAGGAAGCAGTTGTCTCTAATGTTAATTGGAATTTCATTCCATGATTTTGTTGTGGATGGGATGAAAGATGGTAGCCAGTGATCAGACAGTAAGGAATTCGAAGCAGGAAATATATGGCGGGGAAACATTGTGATACATTTTGAAGAACTGTATTAACTTGTGTTTCTGCCGTCTTAATTGTAGTGTCTCCATCCAGTTTCCACATAGAGTGATGCCTTGCTCACACTTAGAGTTGCACCTGTAACAATACGAGCACTAGCAATTTGAATTTTTTCCAGATTTATCACATTTTTTCCACTGCAGTTATCCCAAACCGTATCTGCATATTCCAACAGGGGTCTAACAAAAGCAAAATATATCTTCTCAAGTATTTTCCGGTTTAAAATGAATGTATTTTTTCTCATGAGATCCAGACGTGACCATGCTTTTGTGTAGATATGTTCTATGTGGTGATCCCACAAAAAGTTTGAGTTGAGAATGACACCTAAGTGCTTGTGCTCCATGACTTCTTTGATAGAAACATTTGCCAGTACGAGGGATGTCTGTTGAGTGGGGTCAGTGTGGTGTGAAATGGCCATGGCTTCGGTTTTAATGGGATTGAATTCTACCAACCACGTGTGTGCCCAATGTTCAATTGTGGTAAGATCATTGTTCAGCATAACAGCAACCTGGTCAGGGTTTTCAATTATTAAATATAAGGTTGTGTCATCGGCAAAAATGCGAATACAGCTGGTTAAATCTAAAGTTATGTCATTAATATAAATGAGAAACAACAGAATAGATCCTTGGGGAACCCCTGAAATAACAGGTTCCAAGAGGACTCCTCTTAGTTGACCACCACTCTGTGCATTCGATGACAGAGGTTTGATTTAAGGAAGTCAAGGACTTCATCGGTAATTCCAATTTTCTCAAGTTTGTAGAGAAGACCCTTGTGCCAGACTTTGTCAAAGGCTTTACTGACATTGCAAAATACCACCCTCACATCTTTACCTTCATCAAGTGCACGACTAAATGTATCATATATATCCGTGAGCTGCAATACAGTTGAGTCACAAGGAGTAAACCCAGACTGGAATGGACTTAGTTTTTTGTTTTCATCTAAAAAAACCCACAGTTTTTTGAAGATACATCATTCAAAAACTTTTCCAAGACAGCTAAGTAGTGAAATCAGTCGATAATTTGACAAATGATTTGCGGGGGTCTTTTTAGCTTACCTGACTGAAAGTCAGTGTGAGCTTTTGCCATCACTTGGCATCCGTCGTCCGTTAACTTTCGCAACTCGGTCTTCTCCTTCAAAACCACTGGCCCAAACCTAAACAAATTTGACATACAGGTCGTCCGTTAACTTTCGCAACTCGGTCTTCTCCTTCAAAACCACTGGCCCAAACCTAAACAAATTTGACATACAGTATATTGGAGGTATCCTCTTTCCAGTTTGTTAAAATGAACTCGGTGCCTCCACGGGGGTGGGAGTGATGCCCCAAAAGCATCAATTTCTCCTGAAATCTTCTTCTTATGAACCACCAGTCAGAATGCTGCGATATTTGGTATGTAAGCTCCTTTGGTACTCAAGATATTCAAGTTTGTTCAAAGAAAGTTTCTCGGTCAATATTTGGACTCGTTACGGGAGGATTCCTATTTTGTGCCCCACCCAAAATTTCTATTTTCCAAACCGAGATGCTGATTTGAACCAAATTTGCTATGAGGTATTATTGGGTCCTAAGTACTTGATTCATGCCAAAAAAAAACATTTCCGCTGCCCCGTGGGAACCTCAGGAGCTAAAAATAGAAAGAAAATCAAATGCCCATATCTCCAAAACTGCACGGCACTGAAACTTTTTATTTGGTGTGAAGCTTCCTTAGGACCAATAGAAAGGAATGGTGAAAAAAAATCGCTATCGGTTTTGTCCTAAGGTACAGTTTCGGGACTTTGAAAAAATGCTGAGTCAGCATTACTTAACACTGAAGGTAATGGGAAAAATATAAAATAATCTTTTTTTCCCCAACCACTGCTTTTATGATTCACATATAACATCTATGGAAGATTGATTCACATGGTTGTTGAAATTTAACCCCTGGGTCCATATGTGGGCACTCTACAGGAGCCCAAATGTTCAAATTAGTGCAATATGAGGGATATTCTTTAAAAATCTTCTTCTCCAGATCCAACAGTCAGAATATTTGGATATTTGGTATACAGCATCCTTAGGGAAGGGAGATTCAGGTTTGTTCAAGCCAAGTCCCTGGGTTCATATTCCCTATGGGAGCCCAAATTGTAACTTTGTTCAATATGAGGAATATTCTTTAAAAATCTTCTTCTCCAGATCCAGAAGTCAGATTCTTTTGATATTTGGTGTACAACACCTCTGGGAGGGTTAGATTGAAGGTTGTTCAAATCAGGTTCCTGTGTTAATATTTGGGTTTTTTATTGAATCCCAAATTTTAACTTTGTCAAATATGAGAAAACTTCTTGAAAATTCATCTTCTTCAGGTCCACCAGTGAGAATCCTTTCATATTTGGTATGTAACATCTCTAGGGATGTCAAATTCAAGTTTGTTCAAATTGAGTCGCTTGTTTTTTCTTGTTTTGTTTTTTTCTGTTGTTTTTTTTTGGGGGGGGGGGGGGGGGGTGCTAGAGGGAACCACAGTCGTTGAAAACAAAGCAGAAATTTTGTTCGCTTATTGTTTTTTAATACTTCACTGAACAGAGCTTGCTAGGAACCTTTCCTAGGCCCAACAGAAATGAATGGTCAAAAAAGTTGCCTTTGGTTGCATCATAGCAAATCAAAAAATTGCTCTTGCTTCTGTTCACTTACTGATACACTCATCTCTTTTGACAATTTCAGACAGGTGAGCGTTTCAGGCTCACTTGAGCCTCTTGTTTAGGAACAGACATTACATTTGACTTCCACAGTTCAGGAAATTTGGCGTGACGCAACAGGATATTGAAAAGGATAGTAAGAGGTTGGACTAGGGAAGTGGAACACTCTTTAAGAAGATGTGTACTCATTAGATCCAGGCCTGCTGCTTTTGATACTTTCATTGAGGAATGCACATCTTGTTGATCCAGTATTATGATTGTGAGTTTTGGGCGTCCTAGAAATGGCTGTGATGAAAGGCATGCATGACTACGATAGTCAAGGGTTGATATGCTACAAAAATAGTCATTAAACGCTTCCTTCTTGTCTTTGTCAGAAGAAATTATCCTGTCCAGGTAATTTATATTCGGAATTTTAGTTTTCTTGTTCCCAAAAAACATCTTTTGGGTCTTCCACCCCACTGTGGAGTTAGTACCTGGGCGGTCTAGAGTTTTGTTATAGTAATTGGTCTTTGCTTTTCTTATGGCTGAAACAACCTCATTTCTTTTGGAGCGGTATTTCTCCCAAGCCTCGGGGTGCCTTTCGACTTGGCAATATGGTAGAGGCGTTTCCGTTGACGAATCAAATGCCTAATTTCGTTACTCATCCACTTTGGGTCATCTCTTCTAATTGTTGTGATTTTATTGGGAATATACTTAGAAGCTAGTTCAAGCACATTGGAAGTAAACTTGTTGACCATATTATCCAGATTCGTATGTGAAAAAATGGTGTCCCAGTCATTGCTTGCCAATAAATTATTCAACCCCTTGTAATTGCCCTTATTATATATGATAATAGATTAAAAATCCTTTCTGTTGATACCAAAGGGGTGCAATGTCCTAAGTCGATATATCCAGTTGATTTCATATTCCCGTTTTTTGGACGTGGATAGGTTGGAGTCGGGATTTGATTTGAGGATAAAAATGATGCGATAACCCAGATCATTTATATTGTGGTCTGGTTGAGTGAAGTGAAGAGCTATGGTGGTGTCTCTGCCGTGTTTTATATCTGCTTGATGTTCCCGTAGGCGTGTGGCGAAATGCCGTTTACTTTCACCTACGTATTGTTTTTTGCATACTTTACACGTGAGCAGATATATGCTGTTTCGTGTTTGGCAAGAGTATTTTTTAGGGCCTTGAAATCTTTCTTTTGTTTGGTAACTTTTGAACCATAGACTATTTTCTTTTAGATTTTTGCATATGCCGCAGTTCGGGCGAGGGCATACTATAAATGGATTTTCTATTATGAAGCCACTGATGTGTTTAAGTGGCGGTAATTTGGCCCTAGTGATTAGGTCCTTTAAATTTTTGTTTCTCCTGTATGCTGTTAAGGGTACTTCACTGAATAAGTTCCGTAATTTGTAAGAGAAATGAAGAATTGTAGAATTCAACTTGTAGACTGGTCTTCATTTCTTTTATTTGCCCGTTCCTGAGTTTTCGGTACGGTGCTAAATTCTGTGGTCTAATATTGATCCTCTTGGGTGCTGGTTCGTCACCAGATCTCTTCCGTTTTTATATGGGCGTTCCACATCTTTCTCCACCACTGTTTGGTTGGAGACGCTGTTCTGTAGGTCTACGGTTGACTCACTCATTATATTTAATTGCCCTTATTATATAACCATACTCAACGTTTAAAACTCTTTGCGGTAATTTTTATAAAGTGAATCTTGATACAGACAGGGCAGTGATACCTGGTTAAATCTGGTAGAAATGAATCGGCTACTTCAGTTGATAGCACATTGATAGAATCGCTGACTGTAATCAGATCCAACAATGTTGCTGATGTCTCCATGAAAAACGTTGGTTCTGACACCACCTGTGTAAGATTAAAATAATCAGCAACGTTGCTAAATTTTCCCTTTTTTGGAGTAAGTAGATTGTCATTAAAAACACCAGTGACAATGATGTCAGGGATTCCAGAGTCATTAGCTTTCTTGATAGAGGCAGATATCATATCACAAACATCATTCTCGCTGTTCGGTGGTCGGTAAAAGACACTGAGTAGGAAGACCCACAAGAAGTATATATTTCAACCGATAAGCATTCAATCAAAGACAATTCAAGATCTGGTCTTGGTTTAAATGCTATGCTAATCTTGATGTAAACAGCAACACCACCTCCCTGTGTTAAGCGATCTTTCCATGTTACTTCTTGAAACCCGTTTAAATGAATATCACTATTGTCTTTGGAAGGACCTAGCCATGTTTCGGTAAAAGCACATATATCATACGTAAACATTTCACACTGTGATATATCGAGTTTGGGCTTTATGCTTTGGATATTTAGGTGACAATTTTGTGTTCCTGTTGTAAATGTATCGTGGATTGTACTAGCCTCACTTGAGGGGTCAGGGTTAACCTCAATATAAAGAATTAATATCATTAAAGTGCAGGTAAACAGAACATCAAATATTTTCAACATTAGGAGCATGATTGGAATCAAACTGTGAAAGTTATGTAATGGCACAGTGCCTATTGAAGTCAGGATTGGTGTGTTAGTTAAAATGGCAGACCTTATGTGGGAACGTACGCCCAAATATGCATCCCCCAAAGGTCTAACTGGCCGGTTATATGAGTATTGCGGTACTTTTGATAGAGTTTCTTTCAATATCAATTGCACAACCATCAGAGCTAACATTAAGGAAGCTCCTTTGAAACTGTGCCGAAGTACTAAGTTGACAAGTATAATGCAAGGCATATCCAGTCTATGCTTCCACTGCGCACTCCTACACGCACGAACAATGAAGAGACCCACTCGCATTCTAGGTATTTATGTCATCCATTGTCATGACCAGAAACTAGAATAATCAAAAAGACGAGTGGGCCCCATGGTACACAGTTGACATCAAACACACCACCCGCCAGCACAGGTGGAGCCACTGTTTGCTTCTATACACATGAAACTTTTGGAGATTTTTGTTGGTGGTGAAGAGGAACTAAGTGAAAGAGAGAGCAAGAACTAAAGGAATGTTGAGTGAGAAGTAATAAAACTGAACAGATTATATACACAAATAAGATGTAATACATCAGCATCATTATTCTTGGGTATAAGACCCAGCCACCAGTTAACATTAGTATGTAGTGGAAATGTGTAGCATTGAGGATGTGAACACTGCCTAAATTGTGCCTTTTGCGTTATTTTCATAATGTTAATTTTCACTGTAGACCCCGGTCACAACAGCCAATGCTGGTAGTTGATATCACTGATGGGTAAGGGAGCATCATGGATCAATTTTGCATGAGAAAATAAAGATTACAGTTACCTGGTGTAAGGTAGCTATCAAATGATTATAACTTTAATTGGACAACTATACATGATGGGCTCAAGGGTATGTGTCATTAACATGTGATGGCTTCTGGGGCAACCACAAGTATAAGGATCGTTTGTGGGTATGGGACAACACAACCATCTTCGAAATAAAAAAGAAGCAATCGAGTAGTTGCTAAAGGTAAGTGAAGAAGGGTATTACGTGCTGACAAGGAATGAATCTCTTGAGAGGTCACTAATCGGGGCAAGTAAGTGAGATCAATCCCTACTAATGCACTCTCCTTAAGCAGGTGGAAAAGAGAGACATGTGAAGTAAAAATCAGATAGTTGAGGGGAGAGAGAGAAAGAGAGAGAGAAAGAAAGAGAGTATAAATAAAAAAAAGGCGAAACTTAAGGAGGGTCATAAGGATGTCACAGTTATGGTTAAAGAGCCGTGCCCACCCGATCACACATTCCAATGTGTGATAACCACTTAACTTGAAATCAATTAAAAATGAATGGGTAATAGATAAAATAATAATAATAAACAGACAAGAAGGATCGGAAGTATCCTTTAGGTCTAGGCCGTGGTAAGTTAGAGGAGATGTCAGTTTGGTGACCTTGAAATCAACTTATTTCATAGCAATCTCTTTTGTCTACATTAAATTTATTTACTATATTCTTCATCATGTCGGTTTGTGGGTAAATGAGTGGTTGCCTTGAATTATTTGTAGGAAAGATAGACAGCACTGAGGGGCAGATATCACGAATATAATCCTACTCATTAGCTGTTATAACCAAGGACTTGACAATAACTTTCATTGGCTTCTGTAGGTACTGCAGTTGGATGTGACAATTTGGTATGGTGAGTGGTGACAGACACGTCATTTACTCGTCAGTTAGGTATGGGTAACCCGATCGCATTCCTTCACAGACTGAGAATGTTAAATTAAGAATAACATAAAAGGCAACTTATGTTATTATAATAGAGAGAAATTATCCTTTTGTTTTGCCTGTCTTAACAAATTATTTTCATACTCAGTAGATGTTGATAGCATTGCTTTTATTATTTCAAGATCGGGAAGTGAAGCAGTGCCTGTTCACTGAGGTAAACAAGCTCTGTTTTACTGGTAAAATAGGGCCCATTCACCAATGCTTGGGGTGTGCAAACCCTCTCTAAAATGGGCAACATGGCTTATTAACACTCACCCGTGGTCTTGAGTTGATACTCATGTTGTGGTCATGATTAGCTATTGAGCAAAAATATGTGACCTTAAACACCAGTAAATAAATAAATTATTATTTCAAGAAAAAATAAACAAACATCACTGAATTCATTTAATATAGGTGAACCAATATTACTATCAACATTAAATCTCACATCTGCATTCCACAACTGGTCTACATCAAGTGGCCAAGTGTCAGATGACAGGTTATTTCTTCCCACCATCAAGGAGACATGTGTCAGGCCTAAAAAAGTAAAAAATCTGTTTCACAGGCCTTCCCGCATGGTCCTTTTGGCTACCGCATGCTCTCTTTTTATAACCAATTTAAACTTAAAATAAATAAAAATTAAATGGTTTATGTCTGATATTTTACCCAAGTTAAAAAAATTTATGAAGTTGTCCCTTGAGTGCAAGAAGGCTTTGCAATGCTTTAGCATTGCAAAGTCTTCTTGCACTCAAGGGATGAAATACACAACCGCCCATGCTATTCTGTAGATTATGAGGCCTAAAACTTGAACCAAGAACATGAACTTTTGATGGCAAAAAAGAAATTACCGAAATAAAAAATAAAATAAAAAAACGCTCGCCCGCATGCAATTTCACAAGTAATGGCCTGAGAAACAGAAGATCTACTTTGTGTGGCCTTAGATTAGCTAATTATAGAGAATTATCAAGTACCATATATGTGTGTGGAATTTGTCAAGGAACTGAAATTAACTTATTCTCAATTATCACAATTCTTGTTTTATTTCATGATCCTTTCATAAACATTGAACATTATCCTTTTCATCAAACACTACACACAGTCAAGTTAAGCTACACTGTCATTGACACTTTCATTTAGGTTTCTATGGGGGCCCAAATTTTAACTTAGAGCAGTGTGAGGACATTTCTTTAAAAAACTTTATTCTTCAGACCCACCAGTCCGAGTTCTTTCATATTTGGTATATAACATCTCAAGGGGGATCAGATTCAAGTTTGTTCAATTTAAGTTCCTGGCTTAATATTTAGGCTCTCTTTGGGCAGGAGGTGCAGGGGGAGGGGAGCAGGCTAGATTGAAGTTGGGCAAATCCATTTCTTCGTGTTTTTCCATAAAATGTGCTTTTCATCACTTCATGCCTTTGTAGTGTTGATGAACCATGTCTAACTGAATGCGACCCCAAATACTTCTTTGAACCACTTTGTCAGGTGAGAGATTGAGACTCCTTGGGACCTCTTGTTTTTTTGGATATCATAAATGTGTTCATGTAAACATATGTTGAGATGTCTTTTTGTCTCTCCTACAGATTGTTTCTTGCAGTTGTTATAAGTTAATAGGTGAATTACAGTTCATACAGTTTGGGTGATGTGGCCTATTGTTGCACTCTTTTGTCACAGTATTGTTGAACTAGATCTTGCGCTCCTAGGTTTGTTGACCCTGGCCCTTAGTAGTCCAGGCACATTAGACATAAAAATGAGAAAGTAAGGAAAAAAATCGGAGAAAGCTGATTTTTTTATATGTTTCTGGGACACACATTGCGGATAAAGTGTGAAAAGTCCCCGCTAATCCGAGTTGAGCTTTTTTAGTTATAGCGTTTTTTTGATGAAAAAAAAAATTTTAAAAAAAATTCGACCCAGCTCCATATTTCTCATTCTTATTCGCCTTAGTAGGGTGAGAATCATAAATATCGTGCTGAATTATATTGAGAATACATATCCCCAACAGAAAATGCCAACTTTGTACCAATCCTCACACTCAATGGTGAAATATTCACGAAAATGTACAAAATTACGAAAAAAAAATTATTTTTTTCATACACACAACGGTACACAACATCCATTAAATCAAATCTACGACTACTTTGGGAGTTAAATTATATATCAAAAATTGCAGAAAAGCAGTGGCTTTATAATGATATATAACAATAGTCATTTATTCCATAATGAACTGGTGAAACGTGTGAAATATTAACCATACCCCCTAAACTCAAATTCAAACGGCATCGACTTTTCTCATTCAAATACCGTATTATAGCATCATTGTTTCAATTTCCATGTTCGATTAAATCACATAATGTGGTGTTCGCCTACACTCAAGATGCATTGGCATGTAATGTGTGCACGCCCTTGATGTGTACTCATAAACAAATTTGTATTGTACAGACAACGCTCTTTAATTTGATGCAAAATAGCCTTGAACGACTTTCATCAGGAAACGCTGTTTAATTCCGCATTCCAGGTCTGTCCATTTCACAATTTGCTCTGTTCAGTATTGGACACTCCGCATTTGATGCCTAGATATTGAAACCAATGATCCCTTCATAGATATATATGTAATTTTGCCTGTTGTTGATTATTAGAGTCTTGTGTTATTTGTAGAACTGATCAGTTATGTTGTTGGCATATCACTTAGCGTTACCTGTTGATACCTTACGGTGACAACGAAGCAGGTCCGCACATTGATATCTGTTCTGTGGTATTGTACTTGAGTTTATTGTGTCTATCATCTTTTTTCTGTTGTGACTTTGGCAATGGATAAATGTATCAAATGTAACGATGAGTTGACCGGCTCATCTGGAATAACTACACTTGGTGAACGGGGTATAGAAAAGTTGGTTGCTGTAAGCGTCGAGCTTGGCGATAATCTTTTTGCCGGTTCGAAGAAACCCACAGTTGGTGAGAAAATTCACAAATTCTGCTACAAGAATTATACACGGGAAAGTTCTGTAAGAAAAAGTAAGAGAATGTCTCTAGATGCAGCTGAATCTGACGAAGCTGGTCCATCTATGACAAAAAAATTGCGCTCTGATCAAGATGCTTTCAATTTTAAACTCCTTTGTCTGTTCTGTGGAGAATCCGCCGACAAACAAACTCATATACCCGTTCAACGTAGAAGAGAAGTCCACACCGTTGAAACATTGACTTTTGTTGATAGTATCAGAACCCGTTGTTTGAAACGTAGTGATGAATGGGGTGAGTCTGTACTTACTCGGATCGGTCGTGCTATCGATCTAGTGGCCGAGGAAGGTCGGTATCACCATGATTGCTGGACAGGATTTGTCAGAGATAAGCCTGAGCGAACTCTTTCACGGGGTAGGCCTGTTTCAGACAAGAAAGCACTTGCATTCCATGAATTGTGTACCTTTATGGAGAACAGCGATGAGTGTCAGTTTTCCTTGAGCGAATTGCCAGAGACGTTTGAATCGTATCTTGGTGACGAAGACGGTTACACAATTAAACATCTTAAAACCAAACTGCTTGAGCATTTCGGTAGTAGAATCTCTATTACAACACTGAGGTCCCTAAAAAATGTTGTCACATTCAGAGATTCATCAGACAAAATACTATATGATTCGTGGTACTCAGACAAATGTACCAATGAAACTGATGAACGTATGCGCATCGTCAAGAAAGCATCGGCTATAGTCCGCGATGATATTCGGTCAGCCATTTACGAGTGTGACGTTTATCCCAAACCCGATTCGTTATCTGTATTTAGTGATATACTACCCGATACACTCCAAACCTTGTTACAAGGGATTGTTGCTCCGTCGCAGCGTGGGCAAAACATCCAAGCCAACCAGAGACGCGTGACAGCCATAGGTCAGTCTCTAATAAGTTCTTGTCGGCCCCGTTCATTCTTGTCACCAGTATTATTGTCGGTAGCAGTTTACATACATAGGAAATTCGCATCTCGGGAATTGATCGACATTCTGAATGGACTAATGTTCTCTTCTAGCTACCGGGAAGTTCAACAATACGTTCATTCTGTCATGATAAGCAAAGGTCCGTCGCCTAGACTTGCGAACTTCACACAATTCGTTTTCGATAACGCCGATTGTAATGTGCGCACACTAGATGGCAAGAATACTTTCCTTAGTATGGGAGGCATCGCCTGTATAACTCCAAGCAGAGATCACACAGAAGAGTCTCCGATAAAACGACTAACTGGTGATCATTCGAATATTGGTTCTGGTGAATTCGGGTACATCCCTTTGAAAGGTTACAGTAAACCAAGCAAATCGGGTCTTGACGAAATTGTAATGAAGGATTTATCAACTTTGGGTGAATCTGATCCGAAAAATTTGAAACTCGCAAAAACAGTCGACAGTCTTTGGTCTTTGACGCATGTACTGAGAGTACCTTGCCCATCTTGAGCTGGATATATGCACATTGTCACATCATCAGATGATTATGAAACAAGTGATGTCGAGATACTTCCCTTTATTAATTTTGATCCATCCAACCCGAGCACAATTTACACTGCTCTCATGTTTGCACAAACTGAATGTGAGAAACAGGGACTGAACGTTTGTCCAGTGACGTTTGACCAACCACTTTATATCAAAGCAGTGGAGATTGTGTCTTCGTCAGATAAGTTGACAAAAGTTTTCGTTAGACTCGGTGGCTTCCATATGATTATGTCATATTTAGGGGCAATTGGTTCGATCATGGCTGGTAGCGGCTTGGATGAACTTTGGGGGACTGTTTATGCTGGTGGGTCAATCCATCATTTGATCAGTGGTCATGCATATTCAAGAGCAGTTCGTGCCCATTTGCTAACACAAATTGCCATTACAAAACTTGTGTTTGAAGAAAGCCGAACACTAGATAACATAGACTGCACAGAAGTCAATGAAATATTCTGTGGACTTGCCAGAGGTGACTGTACAACAGCTGACACTGTCAATCAAGAAAGTGTCAACCATCTACTGTCAAAATTACACGAATTGCTCCAGAATGCGTCCGTAGGACGCACAGAAAAGCTTTGGGTACAATACTACGAGCAAATAGGTCTTCTCCAGTTGTTCTTGAGAGCAGAGCGCACAGGCGACTGGGAACGCCACACATATTGTGTTCGCAATATGATTCCAGTATCTCACGCAGGTGGTCATTTTGCATACGCAAAAAGTTCTCATCTCTATTTGCAGCAGATGAATGAGCTAACAGAAATAATGCAACAGGATGATTTGAAGTTGTTCACTGAGAAAGGTTACTTTACCATAAGGCGCTCAGATAAATTCTGGGACGGGATATATTCTGATCAGACCATAGAGCAGTGTTTAATGAGAATGTTCAAGCTCCCTGGTGGTCTCACACATGGCAGGGGAATAACTGATAGCACTGTTGCGAAATGGGTACATGGACTACCTCTTTGCCTTCCGATATGTAATGCTCTCGAAAATTTTGTTCATGTTCACACTGGTCATGGCGAACAACATCGGGATCTCCGTCAAAGTTCACAATTGACTGATGCCAATGATATCACCAAATTATTGAACTGGCTCAGAGTGCATTCCCCCTTTCAGAATAGAGATCCACTACAATTAGTCTCTATAGCGACCGGGCTTGTGGCCGACGAAACTGTGAACTGTGACCAAGTTCGCAAAATTGGTGAATGTTGCGTATCGAATGTTGTAAGCAAAACGTTCAACAGCATCAAACTACGACGTGTTGACACTGTGAAGTCTTTCGCATCGATGGCAAATAGCATCAAAGTCCGTGGAAGTAAGGTAGTGATTGACCCCACAATTCTGTTCAACCGCATCACATGTGTTATTCAGTCACAAGCAGAGATGGAAGAGTATCTCAAATATGAACTCGCCCCGAAACCACCAGCATTGTTTGATTCTGCTGGAATGAGGAAGACACAGAAAAGCACGCTCGGTAAGATCCTCAAAACATACGGTTCCGAGCAAACTAAAATCCCAGAACATTCTCTGTTTGTTGTAGATGGTGGATTTTTATTGAGGGCAGTTGTATGGCCTAAACAGTCGTCATATAAGGACATATGTACATCATATTCCAATTATCTAGTGAGACATTTTGGGGCGAACGTCGTGGTTGTTTTTGATGGTTATGCTTGTACAATGTCGACAAAGGGCATGGAACAAGCCCGTAGATCTAAAGACAGGTATTCCATTGATATCAATATCTCACCCGCGTTACCAGCCACCACACCCCAATCCGATTTCCTTGCAAATGCCAAGAACAAAACACAACTGATCGATCTTCTAATGCAGGAGCTATCTGCTATCAATATTCAGTCCAAGCAGGCCGAGGCTGATGCTGATGTACTGATAGCCGAAACTGCAATTGACATCGCTCAAGATGACAACAATGTTGTCGTTGTGGGAACAGACACAGACTTGTTAGTCATTCTTCCCTCTCGAGTTCAACCGGGATGTAATATTCACATGATGTATTCCATTACCCCAAACTTACTAGTTTCAGTTAGTGAAATAGCAACCAAAATGGGTGACCATAGAAGCAACCTCCTTGTAGCACATTCTATAAGTGGTTGTGACACTACTTCTGCACTCTTTCGAGTTGGTAAGAAGAAAGTATTCAGTACAATTGTCTCCGATGTTACTAGCGACTCACAACAGTATGTCAACACAATTTTGGCGGATGACAGTACACCAAGTGCAGTAGCCGCTGCCGGGGAACAACTTCTCCTGATCTTATACGGGAGTAAAACTGTTTCTCTCTCGACCAATATAGATATGTCACTTACAAGCGTTATGTAGCAAAATCTAAACTGAATAAACCCATCGACCTAGCCTCACTCCCACCAAGCAGCGATGCTGCACAACAACATGTCTACAGATGTTATCTCCAGATCCAACAATGGCTGGGCACTTCACTTCCTCCGACGGATTGGGGGTGGTCGCTAGACAATGGACTTCTTGTACCGACTGCAGCCACAAAGCCATGTGCCCCCGATAACCTACTGAATCTGATCAGTTGTGGTTGCAAGAGTGCTTGTACAAAAAGGTGTGGGTGTAAGAAGGCAGGACTCTCTTGCTGAGGTTTGTGTAATTGCAGTTCGGATTCTTGTAACAACCACAGAAACACTGTCCTGTCGGAAATTTCTGAGTTCGATGAATAATATGTATATAGGTCATGTCATTTCTGTATATAGCGTTGATAATAGTCAATGTAACTTAATCCATGTTGATTGATTTGTACATTCTGTAAATATTATTTATTGATTTTTGTACATTCTGTAAATATTATTTATTGATCTAATGCTGCCAGACACAGACGTGTCTGTTCGGTCCCAAGCCCGAAAATAGTTGAGTTCTCATGCTGACGAATTTTATGCCAAAAGGGAAACTCGGCCAGAAGCAGAGGGGGTCTTCCATAATGTCTATTTTGTAAGCAATGATAAAAGTCATCAAATGGTGGTGGATTTTTTATCGTCTGTCCAACTAACATCCCGTTCTGTGCTATGACCCTTTGGGCAAATCCGTTAGGAAAATCGTCATTTTTTGCGTAAATCCGATACTTTTTTGTAAATTTTCAATAATTTTTCGCAGAAATTGTCACAGAATGCACATTTTCCTCTAGGTAAATGTATATTAGACATTATGTAGCTCGAAATACGCGTAAACAAAAAATACAGTTGGATCAATTCGAGGTTACAAAGTTTGTGCGATTTTTTTTTATTTTTTTCAAACACGTTTTTGAAAAAAGGCTGTAGAAAAAAAAGCTCAACTGGGATTTTAGGGGACTTTTGTCTAATCGTTCAGTGACATGTACTCGACATTCCCTGAAAAAATCAGCTTTCTCCGATTTTTTTCCCTAGTGAAACCTAATGTTCTTGGGCTATCAGGACAGTAGGAGATAAATTATGACTTCAGCACTTTTGTAGGAACGAAGCTTGGATTGCTAGTTTTAAATCTTTTGTTTTAAGATTACGGATCTGTCTGTGAATTGGCCTATTTCCGGCCATAACTGCAATGACAGGTGTGTCATCCGTTTTCTGTCATTTAGAGTACCTATCTCTTACAATATCTACCAGTGTGGTGGTGCTGCTACTTGAACCAGGCTCAAAGTGCTAATAATACTCATGGCTAGTAATTGGTAAGCCATATCTGACATCAGAGGTCTTATATATATGATAAATAGAATAAAGTAAAATGACTTGTGAGGGTGCAAGAGGGCCTATAATGTACAGAGATCCTGAATAAGCTCACTATGTTTAGTCTAACCAGTTTCATTGTATTTAGACATCATCAGAGGCGAAGGGCCTATATCATTCATATAACCTTTTGCTTGCCATACACCATTGCGGCTGCTCATTCTTCCACTGGCTGAAAAAGAAACAATAGATTTAATTTTGACTCCCCAACTACCAATTTAACTGTGCTTCTGCCACCACTTTTGGACCCCTATTGTAACTGCCACTATTGGCTTTTACATTTATGGATTTCAAAAGTTTTCTAAAAAATCTATTGTACCCACCAAATCTGGGTAGCCAGCAAAGATAAGGTATTTAAGGGGAACTAGCAGCAGCCCCCTCGCCTCTGATGAAGTCTATTACTGGTTAGGCTAGACATATCGAGCTTATACAGGATCTCTGTACATTACAGGCCCCTTTGCACTCTCACGAGTTGTTTTACTTTATTTTAATAAATATTTCTTTATTTAGTTCAAATATCCACTCATTTTGTATTCAGTTATCCACTTGATCTGTGATCCACTTTGGTAAAGGAGAAGAACACAGTTTAAAAATGGGTACAATTTGCTCACAGAAATTCACCTTGCTTTGTTGATATGTCGAAAAGTTATGGTTAAAAATTGATACACAACAGACTTATTTTCGAATAGTCAACTACACTGATTTTTGTTGTTTTACGAGTTATAGTTGAGGTATCTATCACCAGAAAGTTCCAAATGGTATTTGCATAGCTATTAACACAATTAAGAATAACTGACAGTGAGAAAAATTTTTGACCCCTTCCCCCTACTCCCCACCAAAGGCCAAAACATCCCCTCACAGAAATTGGTTCATATAAAGAAACACCACATCTCTAAAGGGAAAGTAATGGATTAAATTGCGAGTGTCATGAAAAAATTGAATACTTTATTGCCCATTCCAGAAGGGGTCTATATGCATAGTGCACTTTGTTGAAATTATAACCATACATAGGTGGTGGTTGGGGGAGTGGATTAGCCGGGAAAAAAGGTGTGAGGATATTCAAACCTATGATTTTTAAACATGGCATAAAGGGCATCAGGTAATTTGTAGCCTATGAACCACTGGGTGCAACCTGGTGCTAGAGATAGTCCAAGAGCTGAAATTGTTTAGTTCATCCTGTTTATTTTGTTTGCATGCATACTTTTCCCTGAAAATCATCCAATTTCCCTGAAAATCACCCTCAAGTACCCTGAAAATTTTTTTCTGACATTAACACGTCTGATTCCAATAGAAGATCCGAGTATATGGTTCTTGGCTTTTGATGCATCATTGACCTTTGTTATTGTTTGCAAACATTCTGCCATGATAACAAGCATTCCAAGTTTATTACGGCATTAGTTTTAAGACAAATTTTGAAAGTCTTGGTAATAATAATAACACTTTGGCCGGCTGCTGATTTGTCGCGGTTCTCGTATGAGAAGGCCTTGGTTACCCCTGTTCTACCAACTGCCTCCCTATTCCCATGCTTCTTCTCTCCTCCCAACACTTGGAGACGAACTGGTTGATGACATCCCTTGCCCCATTCTTCCCAATCTCTCCGATTGGCATATTAACCCTCTCCTTTGAGTCGCCCCCAAACCACATGTCCTTCATTTTCCCATCCCACTTCCCCATTATACTTCCCGTGAATCTTGTTCTTTTAGACTGGTATTTTGGCATTCTAGAAGAAAGTGTTCCAGGGTCTCCATCACGCCCAAATTACACATCTGGCACTCCTTTTCACTGTTTTTCCCAATTTTTCCCCTCCGCTCCAGGGACTGCGACCATAGCTTGAACAACAGTGACCCCCCCCCCCCCCCCAAAGGTGCCATCAAGGTACTCTTCAAAACCTGGCTTCTCTTTATCACGCAGACCACCCAAAGATCTCTTTGATTTGACCCCCTCTCGCCAATTACGGTTGCAATCCTCCATGACCCTTTCTCTGACGATCCTTTTACCCTGGTTTGCCCCAACATCAAGGTCTGAGATCTCCAATGAGTAGTTTTCTACTAGCTCCCTCACTTGGACCATCCACCCCATCTTGATATTTGAGTTGAAAGTTCTCAGGAACATTACTTTAGAAGGCCTGGATGGAATTAAGTCAGAAGGCCTGGATGGAATTAAAAACGAAATGATAAAATGTGTCAAATGCGTTATTGCTCCCGTGTTGACAAAACTTTTCAATACTGTCTTACGTAATGGCGAGTTCCCACCTGTATGGTCAGAGGGGTTTATTGTGTCTCTCCCGAAGACCGCACGTGCCGACTCACCAGATATGTTTCGCGGAATCACCATTACCAGTAATATAGGGAAATTATACACCAGTATATTAAACGAACGGCTAACAACTTTTTTAAAAGATAAAGGGATACCAAATGATTGTCAGGTTGGTTTTCGGAAAAAGTATAAAACTTCGGATCACCACGTGGTTATTTAGGCATTAATCAAGAAAGCATTTCATAGCAAAAAAAGTTATATGCCTGTTTTGTGGATTTTCAAAAGGCTTTTGACAGGGTATGGAGGCAAGGGCTACTCCTTAAACTTTTACAAAATGGTGTAGACGGCTGTTTCTACTCATCTATCAAACAGATGTGTACCTCTAGCTCACTATGTGTTAAAGCTGGGGGTAGACTGTTGGGAAAATTTACCACTTCGGTAGGGGTAATGCAGGGGAATAATCTCAGTCCCCTGCTGTTCAACCTTTTTATTGACGATATTCCAGAGTATATTAAGAAAAATGTTTGTCACGATAACTTTCCGACCCTTCAAGAGTTTGTCATACCATGCCTTTCTTATGCAGATGACCTTCAGCAGGTCTACAAAAATCATCAGATGTGCTTTCCGACTCTTGCGTCAGGTGGAGACTGACTGTAAATAAAAATAAGACAAAGGCGATGGTTTTCAATAAAACCGGCAGAACATCAACGGATGTGTTTCATTTCTACAATGAGCAGCTGGCAATGGTATCATCCTACAACTATTTAGGTGTTATCTTGGCATCGTCAGGTAGTTACACAAGTGGTATTACTAATCTTAGATCTAAAGCACTGAAAGCGTACTTCCGACTGCAAAGTATTTTCCGATCTGTTGAATGATAATTTGCGTGTTCGCGAAAAGTTATTCGACGCATTGGTAAAGCCGATACTCCTCTATGGATGTGAAGCATGGGGTGACCAAATATCGCAGAATGCCCAGCACCAAATTGAAACAGTCCAACTCAAATTCTGTAAATATGTTTTACAAGTTCATTCAAAAGCCTCCAATGCAGCAGTCATGGCAGAGCTTGGGAGATATCCACTATACATTGAAGTACAGTGTCGATTTGTAAATAGCTGGCTTCAGGCAAAAAGTAACAATAATCATCTTTTGTCTCGAGCTTATGATGAACTACATGTACTCGGACATTCGGATATCTCTAAAATCGAAAATATCCTTTCAAAGGCCGGATTCCGAAATGTCTGGGTGGATCCTTCGACCACTCCAGCAAACTTTAGCGGGCATTTAAGGATGCGTCTCCAGGATATGTATGCCCAGACATGGAAAGATTATTGCACTTTAGAAAAAACAAGATCAGACCATTCCAAGCTACAGTTTTATTATTCTATCAAGACTGGCTGTACACGTGAATGGTACTTAGACATCCTTGAATTGAAATATAGAAAATGTGTCACAAAATTTAGAATAAGTACACATGAATTGGAAATCGAACGCGGTCGATACAATAGGCCCAAACCTGTCCCACGTGAACACCGATACTGTAAACATTGTGAGCTAAACCTTGTTGAAGATGAAATGCATGCTCTCTTCGTCTGCTCTAAGCACAATGAAGTACGCCAGGAACTTGCCAAGACAGCATGCAAACGGTATGCAGCTTACACCCATCTCAGTACTCGCGACAAAGTTCTGTGGCTTTTCAACTGTCAAGAAATTGATGTGACATATGCCCTTGGACACCTTTTATCTGCGATTTTCTCCAACAGGGATCATGTGTAATTGCTCGACTCACCTGACGATGCCGTAAAAAATCCCCCCCCCCCCCTCGTGTATCAGTGCGTGGGGGCGAGGGTGCGGGGTGTGTGAGGGGTTTGCGTGCGTGTGCTCGTGCGTGCGAGCGTACGTGTGCATGTGTGTAAAGAAAGGCGTGTACGGGAAATGTCTCCTTTGATTTATTTCTAGCATATTGCAACTTATATGTATCTCTATATTATGTGCCATACCCATTAATGTTGTGGTTGTGCAATAAAATTTATCTTATCTTATCTTATCTTATCTTATCTTATTATATTATATTATCTTATCTTATCTTATCTTATCTTATCTTATCTTATCTTATCTTTACACCATCGGCTATCTGGGAGATTTACCAAATAATTAAGATAACCGAGTTTCAATAGGTTTATCCTGTCCTTGATCCTCATCCACCCAAGCTCACCCCTGATTGCTTCTAGCACTGCGGCATTACTCGACCCTGTTATCCATCGGACTGCATCGTTCTGCAGGATTTTCAAGCTCTTAACAGCTGTCTGGTTTAGGGGTACAACTTCCGTACCGTATGTTATACTTGGCAGACCCACCATTTCCCAAATGGTTTTCCCCATGAAAACCTTATTGAAACTGTTTCTCCCTATAAGTTTCATTTGGTTAAGGATTCGCTTCCCCTTCATAATCAGTTTATATGTGTGGTTTCGGTAGATGCCTCTTCCTATGATGTTTATATTTACCCCCAGGTACTCATAGTCACTAGTCTCTCCTACACTAAGAAGTCTGCTGCTACCTTCCGGAATGCAGAACTCCCCCACCTTTGAGTGGGGTCCACTTTGCGGCCCACAGGTATAACTTTGCTCTTGCTTTCATTAAGTTCGAGTCTCCATTTGCTCCCATATTTCCCAACAATTCCCAGCATCTTCGCTAGCCCCTCTTCGCTTTCTGACACTAGCACCATATCGTCTGCAAAAAATAGCCCTGGGATCTTAAAGTCACTAACTGCAACCCCCTCGTCGCTATGCAGGAGTTCATCTCCTAAACCTTTGATGTACAATGCAAAAAGAATTGGCGAAAGGATACACCCCTGTTTCTTATCAACCTACTCACAATTGTTTACTACAGGCTTGCACTACAGTGGAAGTCCCTAACTCGGATAAAATACTCTCTATTTTTGTCTTTCCCAAGCAAGTTGGGAAAGAAAAGTGGTGCAAAAGCACCAATAAAAATAAGCCAAAACTGGGTCGAGTGCAACCGGCGCAGACCCAGTACGGGACGCTCTCTCCCAAGTACAACTCCACGACTTCCGTTGCCAGTGCGCATATACCGTCTCTAAAGACTCATTCTTTTTGAAATCCGCTTCGTGTCGAGATGTTTTTGCACGCTTATCAGTGTTCCACCAGCTCGATGTTCGATGATTCCTGATTCATTATACCACAGTGTATCCTTTGTATTCTCAGGAACAGTGTTTTATATATTCTCTTTTCTATTATATGTCCATAATGTATTTTTATTTGCTCTCTCTCGAGTCGCTCGCGGTTTTCGCGTGCCACGCGGTTCGGACTTAGATTTTTTCACAATTATTGTTAATGCTTTTTTTGCAAAATTTTCAAATTGTGTTAGAGTTAGGTGTCAGCGGGGTACCACTCCTGCAGTGTTTCTTCTTTCTTTTGAGAGTAGTCTTCCTGTTGGGTGGTTCCCGGTCGACCTTCTGGGGTCTTTGTTTCTGTCACCTTTCTCTCTTCTTTGGGGGTGTTCTGTTTTCTCATCTCCACTTCTCTGCTCCTCTCACCTCTATCATGCCCAGGACAATTCCCTGTGGGCAATGTCTACTGCCAAAGCATGTGGACGATGTACATTTGTCTTGTTCCTCCTGTAATGGGTGTTCGGCCGAGCGGCCGTGTGGTGTCTGTGGAACATGGTCTTCCACCTTCTGGGCGTCAGTAAACCATGTCGTTCGTTCTCGTGGCCGTGCCTCCCGCTCCCGCGGGAAAGGAGAACGTGGTCGTTCGGGGCCTCCCGAGTCGACTTTGTCTGGTGAGGGTTATTCCTCCTCCGTGGGGGATGTGCAGTCTTTTCCTGTGGTGGATACTGCGGGAGCCGTTGAGTGTTCTGGTGTAGAGATGCCTGGTTCCGGGACTACGGTCCCCCTCCAGTCGACATCTGAGGCTGTCACTAGGGTTGTGACTCCTCCTTCGGAGCCGAGCCGGTGTGCTCTCTCCACTATTTCACCAGCCTCAACGACTCTCAACGTATCTACTACTGCTGCTGGCCCGTCTGCTTCGTTATCTGTTTCAGCCGGCCTCGGCTTTTCGCTGCAGGGGACTGCAGGACTGTCCGATACTGTAGACGTGGGATATCGGCCTCAGTCTTCCCTGACTTCAACTCGGCGAAGTCGGAAGGGGCTGCCGGCCGAGCCCATCGCTGTGGTCTCTTCGCCGTCGAGCACCACAGTTGTGTCTTTGGATTCGGATGTTCGTAGTGGAAACACTATGAACTCCGTGGCGTTTCCGTCTACTCACTCTGGTCACACGACCAGTTTTGGGGGACCAACGCCTTTTGTGCAGCCTGGACCTTCTGCCCCGCAGAGGTCCGCAGTGACTCTCATGAGTTCTCGCAATATTGATCCTCAGGGTGCATCGTACCCCTATACACGTCTGCCTTCAGACGTTTCGGCTGCCGCCCGTCGTCCCGCGTCGGGTGTTTTGGAGGATCGTGACCCTTCGCTGGTTAAGAGGGTCAGAGGTGAAGCAACTTTGCCGGTTCGCTCCCCTGTCGAACCGGTCGGTACAGGCAGTGAGCTTAGGGAGGCCCTCTCCTTACTCACTCAGGTTCTTTCTAAGAGCCTTCCTGTTGCTTCCAGCGAGGCTATGGGTGGTTTCCAGGCGCCTCCTTTGGCGGCGCCTCCCGGGATTGGAAACAGGCCGGTTTCCGATTCCTCTGGTGTCCCGACACCATGGGAGGCATCGGCTGGTTTGCCCACGATGGGCTATGTGTCTTCCGACTCTGGGGAGGAGTCCGACATGCTTGAGGTCGAGGGCCAGCAGTCTTCGGACTTGGGGGCGGCTCTTGACTTTGTGTTTGGGTTTCTGCCTGAGCTCAAACCTGCTAACCAGCCGACAGTGTCAGCCTGGCCGCGATCATCGGTCGCGCGCCAACAGCCTATGGAGCAACCTGCTTCTGGGCGCCTTCGACCGTGCCATTCGGTACAGGTGGTTGAGGCTTTTTCAGCATTGGATGCCAAGCTGAATTCCAAGGCTTTGAAGACTTCGTTCTTCACCAGGGTTGACACCTTTTTGCCTCCTGTGCGTTATCGTTCCTACGATTCCGCCAATCCGTCAGTCTGCCAGACTTTGACGGTTCTGGATCAGGACTCCACTTCCCTCGGGCTTTCAAAGCCCAAGTCTGCCGTCATTCCAATGACGACTCTGGAGTCCACGTTGGGCTTATCTAGAGAGATTCTTGGCATGCTTTCTCTCTCAGATCACGTCGTCTCAGCTTTGGCTGCTTATCTGCCTCCAGATAAGTTTGACGAGGTACAGGCTCCTTTGCGTGTGCTGTCCAAGGTGCTTATGCACCTTACTCACACGCATGCCTGTAACACGGCCAATTTGGAATTAGTTCGAAGGGACGCTGTGCTGGACACAGGACGATCCCTTCCCGAGGAGCAGCGTGCTACTCTTCGATCTGCTTCTTTGGCAGGTCCGCAACTTTTCCATGGTTCCGTGTCGACGGTCCAGGATGACGTCCTACGTCATTCCAAAGATCAGCTGCTGTTTCGTCAGCTTGATCAGCCTTCGCGGGGAGGCAAGGGCCGTTCCAAGCCCAACAAGTACCCTTCTGCTTCCTCTGTGAAGCAAAAGGCTGGTCCTTCTGCCGCCGCCTCTACTTCTTACTCACGGGGTAAAGGTAGGGGTCGGCAGAATCGAGGGAAGTCTCAGGATTCTTCATTTAGCAGAGGAGGTGGTTTCTCCTCTCGCGGGCCTCGTCGGGGCTCGAAATGAAGGTCCTCACCTCGACTCGTCCCAGGTTGGAGGAAGGATAGCAGAGTTCGCAGACCATTGGACCACCATCACATCCGATCCATGGGTGTTAGATGTTGTTCGGTCCGGGCTGCGCATATCCTTCCGACGGCACCCCACTCTGTCAAGGGTGCCTCTTCCAACCACAGTTCCTTCAGACATTTTACGTCGGGAACTTTTGTCCACGGAGATTGCCAATCTCCTGGCAAAGGGGGCGATCGAGGTCGTCAAGAACGTTCAGTCAGTGGGTTTCTATTCCCGCCTGTTCTTGGTGCCGAAGAAGGACGGCCGACTCCGACCGGTTATCGATCTGAGTATCCTGAACCAGTCTATCATTGCTCCCAAGTTCAGCATGGAGACTTTCAGGTCGGTCCGCCAATCCATTCACCAGGGAGATTTCGCAGCCAGCATCGACCTGCGAGACGCTTACTTCCACGTTCCGATGCATCGGACGTCACGGAAGTATCTCAGGTTCGCTTTTCTGGGGCGAGTTTACCAGTTCAAGGCCATGCCTTTCGGCCTCAACCTGGCTCCTTGGGCGTTCACCAGACTGATGTCGCATGTGATAGCGTTCCATCGCACACAGTCCAGGGTGACTACTTCGGCATATCTGGACGATATCCTCCAGAGGCATTCCAATGCTGCCTTACTGGAATCGGATGTCGCCATTCTGTTGAGCTTGCTCACGTCGCTAGGATTCAGAGTCAACGAGGAGAAGTCGGACCTGGTCCCTTCTCAGTCGTTTTGTCATCTGGGGATGTCTTTCCAAACCAAATTCAATTTGGTGGCTGTTCCCCAGGCCAATGCTGTGATTCTCTCAGCTTTTGCTCTGACTCTGTCCCAGTCCAGGTCCGCGACCGCTCGGAGTTTTCTCCGGCTGATCGGTCTCTGCGGTTCGGTGACGGATCTCATTCCTCTAGGTCGGCTACGTGTCAGACCTCTCCAACACTTTCTGCTCAGTCGTTGGAGACCGAATGTAGATTCTCTGGATCAGGTGCTTCCGTTTCCGGACTCTCTGTATCCTCACCTTCTTCCCTGGACAGATGTTCAGTGGATTACGCAGGGTGTTCCGCTGGACTTACCCACGTCCGATCGCGTTCTGACGGCAGATGCCAGCGATCTCGGATGGGGTGCGACGTTGGATCCTCTCGGTCTTTCCCTACACGGGATGTGGGACCAGGATCAAGCAGCTCTACACATCAACCAGAAGGAGCTTCTTGCTCTTCTTCTGAGTTTCAGGCAGTGGATCCCTCACCTGTCGAATCGCCAGGTCCTTCTACTATCCGACAATTCGACAGTGGTTGCTTACATTCGGAACCAGGGCGGCAAGCCCTCGCTTCCGATGTACGAGTTAGCTCGGGATCTTTTACTGCTCGCTCAGGATGTTCACGCCGGAGTGGTTGTTCGTCACATTCCCGGTCGTCTGAACATCCTAGCCGACTCCCTGGGTTATTTCCACCGAGTGGATGCTTCACAGGGCAGTGTTCCAGTCGCTTTGCGATCTCTGGGGACGTCCCCACGTCGACCTCTTTGCGACTCGTTGGAACCATCAGGTGGACACTTTCGTGTCCCCGTGTCCAGATCCTCTGGCTTTTGCCGTGGACGCTCTGTCACTCGATTGGAACGGTCTAGTCGGCTACGCCTTCCCGCCGGTTCCGATTCTTCCTCAGGTTCTCGCCAAAATTCGAACCTGCAGTTGTCGAATCATTCTGATCGCTCCCCTGTCGCCTCAACGGGTGTGGATCAATCAGCTCCGCTCGCTGATGGCGGCGGTTCCGGCACGTCTCCCGCTACGTCGCGACCTTCTTTGTCAAGGTCGCCCGAGGAGGTTTCACGTCGACCCGACTTCATTGTGCCTTCACGCATATCTTTTGTCAGATCCTATCTCCTCCGTAGAGGTTTTTCGAGACGAGCAGTGGAGTGCATTTCTTCTTCAAGGAGGCACTCCACTGGTTTAGCTTATGCAGCTAAATGGAAGGTCTTCTGTCGATGGTGTGCTGATCACTCTGTTGATTATGCCAATCCTTCGATTTCACAGATTGCGGAGTTTCTGGTATATCTGTTTGATTCTCGGGATCTCCAACCTGTTACCATCAAGGGTTACAGGTCTATGCTTTCAGAGACTTTTTCTTATGTGGGGAAGCGTCGTATCGGCACTAATCCTTACCTCTCCAAGCTTGTTCGGCACTTTTCTTTGAAAAGGCCTCAGACTTTGCAGCTTACTCCACGATGGAATCTTTCGTGGGTGCTGCTTTGCTTGGTGGGGGCGCCGTTCGAACCTTTATCCCAGGTGGATATGCAATTTCTCACATATAAGACTGCTTTTCTGATGGCATTTGCTTCGGCCAGACGGGTTAGTGAGCTTCACGCCCTCTCGGTTGACCCGGCCTTTTTTAGGAGCTCTCCCAACACTGTTACTTTTACCACTGATTGCTCCTTTTTGGCTAAGAATCAGTTACCAGATACTACTCCTCCTCCTATCTGTATCAGGGCTCTTCCCTCTGTTGAGGGTACTTGCCCTTTGCTCTGTCTGGTCCGTGCTATTCGCATTTATCTTGATCGGACACGCTTCATACGGAAAGGCAGAAAACGTTTTTTTCTGTCTCTCATTCCGGGTCGACAGAAGATCTCTCCTCAATCTATTTCTCGATGGATTTGTCTTGCTATTCGTACGGCTTATAGTCGTTTAGCAGCTGGCGATTGTATTACCAATCGTATTTCTGCCCACGAGGTGCGGGCACTGTCTACCTCTTGGGCTTATTCTAACTCCATCAAGTTGTCGGATGTTATGCAGGCAGCCTACTGGAGAAATGCTTCTACTTTCTCCACCTTTTATTTACGCCAGTTGCAGGAGCAGTCGGAGGACCTTTTTGCCCTGGGTCCTCTTTCTTCTGCTCAGGCTGTTGTCTGCCATAGCCATTAGGCTTCTTGAAGGTCAGTTTCAGCCTTGTGCTGTTACTGCCCTTTTTCTGTCTGTGTGTCACACAGGCTCATATGTCTCTTTTCATTGTCCTTTACCAATGATTGCGACATTATGGTTGATAAGCCTCGGGACCTCTTCCATCTACTTCACGGTTCCAGTGCACTAGGGTTATGTGGGGGTTGGTTATGCGATTCCCTCCAGCCTTTTGTCTATTCAGCCTGTAGTAAACAATTGTGAGTAGGTTGATAAGAAATCTAAATTTTATAGTAAATTTCCTTTCTTATTATACCTACCACAATTGTTTACATGGAGGCCCTCCCGTCTTCTTTACGGGTAAAGAATCTTTCCTCCCCGCTGATCACATAACTCTAACGTTTACGGATTCAAAAAAGAATGAGTCTTTAGAGACGGTATATGCGCACTGGCAACGGAAGTCGTGGAGTTGTACTTGGGAGAGAGCGTCCCGTACTGGGTCTGCGCCGGTTGCACTCGACCCAGTTTTGGCTTATTTTTATTGGTGCTTTTGCACCACTTTTCTTTCCCAACTTGCTTGGGAAAGACAAAAATAGAGAGTATTTTATCCGAGTTAGGGACTTCCACTGTAGTGCAAGCCTGTAGTAAACAATTGTGGTAGGTATAATAAGAAAGGAAATTTACTATAAAATTTAGATTTTAGGCCTATCTCCATAGGCACACATTTTGTTGTAATGTTTCCCAGGCTAAGTTCACTCTGTACATCTTTATATAATGCTTTCATAATCCCAACAAACTCCCAAGCCCAGAGCCTCCATCTTGTGCCACATACCCTCCCTCCATACTCTATCGTATGCCTTTTTAACATCCAGAAAGGCCATAAACATCTTTTTTTTTTTGCTTTCACGTATTCTATCATTTGGGATAGCGTGAAAAGATGGTCAGTGACTCTCCTTCCCTTCTGAAGTCATTCTGGATTTCTCCCAAAAAACCCTTCTCTTTAATCACCTCCTCTAATCTCCCATACAGGACTTTACAAAAGACTTTTCCAGTGTTGCTGCTGACAGAGATCCCTCGATAGTTATCCAAGATGTCTTTTTCCCCCTTTTTGTGAATAAATGTCACTTTACTTTCCCTCCACTCCTTTGGGACCTCTTGTTTTTCTATGGCTACTGTGGTTAGATTGAAGGGTGTATCCCCACTTTGCCATCAGCCTGAAGTAACAATTTTTCACACTTTGGCTATAGTCAGTTCTAACAATTAGTGACAGCTAATGAAGAGTTTTTGGTCCTTAGTTTCCCAGCAGTGTTTGTCAAAGTAATTAAATTAAGTTAACACTGATTACTGTTGATTAATTGATGATTTTTCAATCACTTGTATAAACAATTTAGTCAGTAGTGTTTCACTTCGAATGCGTAAGCAAAACAGTTTTTACAAATAACTATATATATATATGACTGCAATTCCATGTTTAGTGTATCAAAATGGCTAATGCACAAGTGAATGTCCGATTTATTCCCAATGCAAGAGGTGGCCAAAGTTTGATTTATGATGGTTTCAAGTTCCTAGTGAAAAACAGAAGACAAGACAATATATATTGGAGATGTTGACGGTTGTTGGATTGTAGTAAGACTGTTGATGAATATGGTGATTCTGTAGCACATCTCGTTGGCTTGTGAAACCTTAATTCAAATATTGTGTATATATCTATTATCTATCATTTGCAACTGATAACAAAAATCACCATTTAAATTTTTTTTAATTTTTTGTCTCAAAAACATAGCTTATGACCCCTCAATGGAACAAGCTTGTTGAGATCGTTTCAATAATGTTGAGACAAAAAATTTAAAAAAATTGTAGTTAGTCAAGAAATTTGTTTGCAAGTGTCGTCTGCTATCCACGTTATAAAAAGGTTAAAATATTGCGAAAAAAAATAATTAAATAATTTAATTATCAGCGCTAATCAATCAATAAAACATCCTTTCATCTGAAAAATCCAGGAAAAAATAATGCAGACTATACCTTAAATCCCTATTGTCTACCCTATTAACACCTTTTTATGAGAACAATACCTGATGGCAAAGTGGGGACATCCCGATTGAAGACAGAATTAATTAGATCTGGTGCTATCATTTCTGTAAGGAAAAAGTACATACTGTAGTTCAAAGGTATGATTTTCATTCTTTACATAGTTGCAAGCAGTAACAGATTTGTGCTGCTATGTAAAGAATAAAAATCTTACCTTTTAAAAAGATCTTTCTGTTAGAGATGGGCGGCTAATCGAAAATTCTGTTCGGTTTCGGTTTTGTTATCAAAACCTAAACTGAAACAATTACAGAAAATCTGTCATCACAGTTTTCAACTTCATTGTTGAAAAACTCTAATCAGTCTTTACTTCGCAGAATAAAGAGAGAAACAACCTAAAGTTAACTTGTTTTCAGATTTTATTGTCACGATACCCCTTTTTCAGAAGAGCTGCACTAATTGGTATTGCATTCGAGCATAGCATTTACTGCGAAAATAGGTGACAAAATTACTTCTTATGCATCGTGTTTTAAACGTTCATCTGTTTATCAAATGCGATTTCCTTCACAGTACTTGAACTTGTCACTTGTTCCACATTTATAATGACAAATATATTTATTTTCACATGTAATTTTGAAAGCTTGAACTCTAAAGCCAGTGTCGAAATCACAGTTGAAGTTGGATGAAAATTTAGGGTTACAATGACCTATATGAGCGACTTTTACTCAATAAAATTTTTATGGTCAGCATAATTTTTTAGGGAGTGTCGGGTTACCCTAAAGACAGGTATTGGGGGGGGGGTGCTAATTTTGCAACAGACTCAAGGCAAAAATCATTTTTCTCAAACTTGAAAGTCTTGAGATAATTTATACCAATACATTGTGCTCAGGAAATCAAGAGTATCGGTATACTACACAGGTGCGTTGCCCTGTAAAGGGAGTCACTGTGACACTGACTGCCACCAGATACATCTTCTTATATGCAAATGCAATGTATTGTTCTGTTTGTACAATGAAAACCAAAACCGAAAACCCAACTCTTTCACTGAAACTGAAACCGACATGATATTTGAAAACTGCCCATCTCTTCTTTCTGTCTTCTGGAAATAACGGCATTCAGTATCGAACAAGGAAGTTAAGTGTTTGTACACAAATGCATTATTACGACTGATAATATATTAGACCCCTCTTGTTTGACCTGTGATGAGAACATCCTCATGACACATGGTATAATATAGTTGTATTAAATTGTGTTAATTTCAACAACGGGTCATCCTGTAAATTAGCAGTTACATTCAGCAATAGCTTTTAATTTATTATGGTGTAAATGGTGGGAATCATAATGCTCAAAATGTCTTACTGGTAGGCTTGCCGTGATTATGCAAAAAGTCGACTAATTGTCGGTCATGCCGATTGATCGACTTTAAATTTGAAAGTCGACTTTTTTGACTTTTTTTTACCCCCGTATGTATACCTCAGAATCATATCAACTCGGATATCTTTTGACATTTCGGAGACAGGATAGTGCGTAATATGGGTGTGTGTCCAGAACACGTGCATATTACAAGGACGCTCCTGTAATATCATGCTTTTTTAAGTTCTATATTTTGTGTGGACCTTTGAATTTACTACAAGAACATGGATAGCATATTCGACTACTCGGATTACGATTATTATTTCTTTTCGTGAACGGATGACTCTAGAAAAATCAAAAAATTTCTTTGAATCTGGATTCTATTATTCCTGAAACAAGATGGCGGACAATCATATGAGCAAGATGGCGGAAAATGAAAACAATGACTTGACACACGTTTTATTCTCAATATCTCCCCAGATGTATCAACCATGACAGAGTCGTTGTTCGATATCAGTAAATATGACATGTTTGACATTCGGTCGAGGACACCAACTGGAAAAGTTAAAGAAGCCCTTGTGGAAGACATTAATCTGTGCTTGTATAAGGCAAACGCTAAAATGATTTCATTCCGACTGGAGAATACACCGCAAAATCTGAAAGCATGGATTAACGCTGTCCACATTCGATACATGTGTCAACTGTCGGATGTGGAAAACATATATTGCAGGTGGTACGAAGAACCATGTTCAAAAGGAGGAAACAAGTTAGAAAAAATCCAAGTTCAGATCAGTAGATTGGGACATGACGGAGATGATGATGATGATGCAATATTGTTCACAATCCATATTTTTCCAAACACCCAGGTGGTAACTGTACAAGGAAACTTCTATTTGGATTGGAGCAACGAGGAATTTCCGACACTTAAAGACATCGTGAAACATATCCTCGAGCTAACGTCAGAGTTAACAAGTGTAAAACAATGCTGCACCACTGCTCCAGAAATAAGCTCCGATTTCATCACGACAGTGGAGTGTCCAAATAATGTAGCATCCAAGACAATGACACAAACAAAACAAAGTCAATGTGTAAACAAAACAGAAAACGTGGTGTCTGATTCCCTAATCCCAACTGAAACACCCGGCAATGCCTGTGATCAAACGCGAGGTGGCTGGAATGTACTTTTGAACAGGATGGATGTCATTGAAGAGGCAATCATCGTGATGAAAGACAGTATCCTGCAAAATACACTGTGATTCACTGATTTCCTCAACTCTATAGATCAATCTTTTGACAGTCTTACAAAATCCATAAAAATGTTAAATGGTTGTCAACACAAGCCCCATAGGGATCAACAAGAACTGGCTGCATTAAAGGTTAAACAGTTAGAGGATGACAATAAGCGCTTGGTAGGCAAAAACAAAATATTGTCTGACCATGCACCGAAATGAACTAGTTACAAAGCTCCAGGACTCCAGGAGAGAGGTGGACAATCTCCAGGAATTGAGTAAGCAATAAAATTCAGGACCTCGAATCCCAAACTGTGAGTAACCGTGATAGGCCTATGACTCACATTGCAGAAACAACCCAGCATATCGAGCATCTAGAGTTCATGTGCGCAAGTAAGGATGACATTATTCGGGACCTCGAAAACAAATTAACAAACTCTTCATCTCCTCGCTACACGAATTCCTGGATGGATGTGGGCTCCCCTTCAAAGAGTGATTTCTCTGAC
This sequence comes from Pictodentalium vernedei, assembly GCA_031216915.1. Classification (NCBI taxonomy): domain Eukaryota; kingdom Metazoa; phylum Mollusca; class Scaphopoda; order Dentaliida; family Dentaliidae; genus Pictodentalium; species Pictodentalium vernedei. Next base: position 762,706,522 of record CM062297.1, read on the forward strand.
TCGCACAACCCACCAGTGCATAGTGTGGAAACATTTGCGACTACCGAGGAACCTACAAGGACTGACCTCAAAATTTTTTTCTTCCATGACTCGATATGCAAACAAGTTGACAAGACACACCTGCTTAGTCGTTATGGTGTGAATAAAATACATTCTGAGATATGCTACACCATCGAATCACCAGGAGAGTCACTTGCAAATTCACCAGGTGGAGATCTACTCATCACACAAGTCAGGATAAACAATCTAAAGAGGGACTCATTTATTAGTGTCGAGCAGGACGTCAGAGACTTTTCAGACTGCCTGTCACACGCGGCTGGGAAATTCCGTCACATAGTTGTATCTTTGGTAACACCAAACAACAACCAAAATGGCAAATTATTGAACTGCAGAACAATGAAATTCAGTTGTGCCCTGTCAATTAACATAAATGTTAATTTTCCGGATATTACCATTGGTGATAACAGTAACCTTTCTCATAGAGGAGAAATGATAGGACAACTATTTGCTCCTGATCAATGCCACTTATCGTGTCAGGGAACGTCCAAGTTAGCATCAAACATTATATCCTCTCTTAACTTTCTTTCTCGTCCCAAACATACAAACAAAACATCTGAGGTTCGCTCAACACCAGGAGCGAGACCTCGCAGACCTTCCCTCCGACCCCGTACTAGTGGTAACTTCAAAACACAAACCCCTCGCAACTTCCCACCCAAACTGTCTAATGGCAGGAATTTTTACTGAGGCGGACAGAATTATACACGCGGGACCTATAACCACAAAGTGACAGTAGGTAAAACACAGAGGTCATCAGGCTCACCAGAGGGGGACCTCAAGCTATTGGAAACCCTAAGACTTTTACTCAGAGGTGATATGTGAGAACTAACGTTGCTACACCTTTACATAGATATATTTATTTTATTGTTGCTAGCATTTTGGATTAACCCTTTCCCTAACATGGAAAGCAGACGACACTTGAAATAAAATTCTTGAATAACTGTTTTTTTTTTTTCATTTTTTGTCTCAGAGGCATGGGTTATGACCCCTCGTTGGAATGAGCTCGTTCCAACGAGGGGTCGTGACCTGTGTTTTGGGGTCAAAAAAGTGAAAGAATGATAAAGGTTGATTGGCGACTTTGAGAATGGCGCTAGCCATTTTTTGCCGTTACGTTGGGTAAAGGGTTAAGAAACATATTTCTATCCAGCCTAAGCCTGTGAATTCAATGTCCACACAAAATATTCTAGTTTTGATTTAATGGTCAAGTTCAATGTACACAAACTTATTATTTCATACTACAACATCAATGGTTTGGTTAGTCGACTTGGCAGAGAGCAGATTAATAAATTAGATAACCCATCATTTCTTCAATGCTTGAACAATGACATAATCTGCCTTGCAGAAACACACTGTAACGAATCGGAGGCATCAAAAATCTGTGTTGATGGCTACAAGATTACATCTTCCTGCAGAAAGCAATACGGTAAAAAGCCCTACAGCGGTCTAGCCATACTCATCAAAAATGAGATAAAAAAAGGCATAGAATTTAATCCGATCGTTAATTCAGATATAGTTTCCTTTAAGTTATGCAAAGATTTCTTCAATCTCTCTGAGGATATCTTTGTTTTTGCAGTGTACATACCCCCTGCCAACTCGTCATTTACGCTGAACTCCGCATGTGGCACAACAACAAACATTTTTGATGTTGTAGAAAGTGAAATCTCTAGATGTCAGGGTCCGGGACAGGTGGTCCTTCTTGGAGATTTAAACGGACGAATAAATCCATCCGACAATGATTTTATTATCCAAGACTGCTCTCGATTTTTACAGCTACCATCGAATTACATGACAGATTGTATTTGTAAGAATCCAAATTCAGTCGACCTTTCACGAACTAATAGTCAGGGCAACCAAATACTCGACCTTTGCATTGCAACAGGCATGAAACTCCTGAATGGTAGGACCTTGGGTGATTCCCGAGGGCGGGCCACCTGTCATAGATACAACGGTTCCTCTACAGTAGACTGGTGCTTGGTACAGAACAATCTACTACCCAGTATCCTTAGTTTTAGAGTTGAAGAGTTTCACCTTCCGTCTGACCATTGTCCAATCACTGTAGAACTACAAACTGGGAGACACATTGTCACCCCACAAGATGGCGTGAGACTTACCCCACTACCCAAGAAAATTAAATGGACCAAGCCACTTTCTGAAAAGTTTACGACAGTCTTAAATTCTGCTGCAGTTTCTAATGAGGTGTTCACTTATTTGGGACAAGAGGATGGAGAACCCGAAACGTCTCAAATGACTGAACATGCACCTCGTTAAAATAATGCACACAGCCTTAGGAAAAGCAACTTCAAAGAGACAGAAGAAAAAGAGAGTAAGAAAATCGTGGTATGATGCAGATTGTCAGCAATTGCGAAAAATCATGATGGCCAAGGCTAGAATGATTCGCACCAGTTTGGGCAATCGTGAGTATGTTCACCAGTTTTACTCGGCGAAAAAACGTTATAAACGAGTGGTAAGACGAAAACAGAGGGAGCACCACACAAAATTGATTCATGAAATTCAGAATGTGGACGATAAAGACCCTCAGGCCTTTTGGAAGTCCATGGATAAATTGAAAGACGACTACAATGACGAGGGAGAAAACACTCCAATATCGTCAGAAAAGTGGATATCACACTTTAAATCATTGATGTGTGATAATCCGGATACACAAACAGAAACTGCACAATGGGCTACACGTCCTTCAAAATTTGGTTCCCTGGATGCTGAGATTACTGCAGACGAAGTCATTAAAGCCGCAAAATCCTTAAAAAATGGGAAATCTGGTGGCTACGATCTAATAAGCAACGAGATGATAAAAGCATCCATGCAAGTCCTCCTTCCTTGTTATATGAAGCTTTTCAATGCAATCTTGACTTCTGGTAAATTCCCAACACCCTGGAGGAACAACCTCGTCAGGTACTTGCACAAGGGTGGTAAAGCATACGAACCTAATAACTATAAGGGAATCGCGATATCCAGTTGCCTGAGCAAATTATTCTGTAAAGTGTTAGGTAACAGACTTGAGGATGTCATCTCTTCAAGTAACATTATGAATCCATCTCAAATTGGCTTCAAGAAAAAATGCCACACAGCGGACCATATATTTTTGCTCCAAAGCATAATTAATAAATATACCTCTAAGGGGAAATATTTATATGCCTGCTTTATAGACCTACGTAAGGCTTTCGACACTGTTTGGAGAGAGGGAATTTTCTCAAGCTACAGCAATATGGTATAGGAGGGCGATTTATAGACATCCTAACTGACATGTATCGAGAAGTTAATTTTTCGATCAGGTTGCAAGATGGTTTACCTGAAAAGATGAAGACCACCAATGGGGTTAAACAGGGCTGTGTTTTAAGTCCCAAATTATTTAACCTTTATATCAATGATCTTCCGGACATATTTGACAGGTCATGCGACTCCGTTCAACTTGACAACCTTAATTTAAACTATCTCGTGTACGCTGATGATATTTGCTCTTCTCAACTAGTGAAACTGGACTTCGAAACGCCCTCGGCAAACTCACCCCTTATTTGACTTGCTGGTCCCTTCAAATTAATGAAAACAAGACTAAAATTATGATATTTAATAAGTCGGGTAGAAAAATTCACGACCCCCATTTACATTCAATGGTAGTCCACTTGATCAAGTAAAAGAATATCGGTACCTGGGAGTGAACATGAAAGCATCGGGGAAGATAGATTATGAGGCACTTACTCAAAAAGGACTCGAGGCACTGTACCTCCTGAAACAAAAATTACCCGTACACGAAATAAATGTACTACTCAGCCTGAAACTATTTTATTCACTCATTATGCCTATTGTTACCTACATGTGTGAAGTGTGGGGGCTCCAGGCAATGAATCTGGAAAAAATTCCCACCGGATCCAGTCTGGAGGATAAGTACAATAAACATGCCTACGAAGGCTTTCTGTTCGGTTTTACAAACAACAACTTGGCGTAAATAAGTTTAGCTCAACTCTGGCATGGAGAGGAGAATTGGGTGAATACCCGCTGGGTATTTACATAATTCTACAATCGATCAAGTTTTGGCTACACCTGCTAAATTCAGATGTGAACACCGTTGCAAATAAGTGCCTGAGAGAATCTATGCACAGTGACCACCTCCCGTGGCTGTGTGCGCTGAAGAATATATTTAAGTATCTCGGATTTCACCATATATGGGAAAACCAGTCGACATTAAATGTGAGTAAACTGACAGAAGCAGTGAAAGGTGTATTAGAAAGTCGGTACAGACAATGGTGGGAGACTAAAGTGCAGGAGAGCACCAAGCTTGCATTCTATAAGAAAGTGAAAAGGGAATTCAATTTAGAAAAGTATTTCTTTACCCAAACGGATAAATGTAACATTCAAAAATTTACCCAGCTCAGAATAAGTGCACATCCTCTGTCTGTTGAAGCCGAGAGATATAGAAAGCCAAAGAAAATCCCACATGAGCTGTGGTTTTGCCCTTTCTGTCCAGATGTAGTGGAGGATGAAATACATTTTTTGTATTTTTGTGAAATAAATAGCACTGCTGGAATCGACTACTGTACGCTAAGTACCGACGAGTCAGTATTCTACCTGGTAGAGTCTTTTGATTCAGAATTGACACCTTTAACACTCAAGTTCGTTGTCAATGCGCTTACACTGCGAGAGCATAAGCTTTCCCATTACTAAGAAATATTCATGCTGGTGTGTGTTAGTGTATATATATACTGTAGGAAGGTTGGTTTGGAGAGGGTGCGACACTGTTTGAGCATCGTCAGAACTTTTTCGCCAGCGCCCTCACTGTTCAGTATGGACCATGAGGTTTGCAGATGTGGGTGAAAAAGCCCAGGCGGTGCTGTGCTGCCTCCGTTGAGCTGGCGAAATTCCCTCTGTACACGGAACAACACCACAGGGCTTAACTGAGAATAAAAAGGCTGTTTAGGCAAAAATTCAAATCACTCGAGTTGGAAGCAGGCTCATCACATATATTCACATGCATGTAACGAATATTACTTAATCCATCTGTCTGTCCTTTGTATTTGTCTCCATCTTTTGTGATCGATATTTGTGTGCTATGATCAGTTTTGTCATGTATCTCCTGTTTGGTATAAGACAATAAAAGTATTGTATTGTATTGTATAACGACACCACTGCCTTGCCAGAACGTGATCACGCTGTATACATAATGGGAACTTTTCTGGATGTATAAACGACAGTGGTAGACCATATGGAGGTAAAGGAGGGTGGCCTCAGGTCCCCCCCCCCTTCCCCAAATAAATCGTCATTTTTCTAAGTCCGATTCGGAAGTGTTTGTGGAAATTACCTCCCACTTTAATGATTTTTTTTTTGGAAAATATGAAAGTTATTTTCAAGTATTACTGCTCTCGTCATGTCAACAACATGTCAGTATTTTAAACAACATCGTTTCCAATAACCATGCTTTGCTCATAAATCTTTTATTTTCAACAACACGAAATGAAACTCACTGCGTTTGATGAAATTTCAGTATTTTGCACCACAAAACTAGAGTTAGCTCCCTTGGGTCACTCTTTCCTGTTGGAAATCTGAAAATCACAACGTTTCCCACCATTGATAAATTATCGTGAGTGTGTGTGCGGAAGGGGAGGGGGGGGGGGGGGGGTGTGTGTGTGACTTTTTACATCCTTAGTGCCTTTACAGGGTCCAGCAGAATAGTCCTTGTAAGTTGTAAAATCCCTCTCCTTTGGATCAGGCCTAGTTCCTTCTGGCTGCTCACTGTTAGTTTCATCTGAATTTTGGGCGTCGGGGTGTATTACTGTTTACTGTATGGGAGACGATGGACCAACTTAACAGAATATGGTCAACGAAACGTTCATTCCGACGTTCACCAAGCCTTATTATGTGGGAATGATGGATTGTTGACTATGTCACCATGTTATTTGAAACGTACACGGCCACATGCCCGGTTATACCTAACTTTAGGACCATTCAGCCATCTGGTTTTAGTCAACCCTTTGTTAAAAAAACGTGGTCAAAAAAGTCAACTAATCATCGATTTTGGGCTCTGATTAATCTACTATGGAATTTCATAATCGCGGCAAGCCTACTTATTGGTTCAGTAATTAGATCCTGTGGGGATTAAGATTCCAGGGAGTTGATGAGAGCAGATCACAAAATGGGGTTATCTCACATCATATCATTGGATTCTGTCGTCCCTCTCCATATGGGATTTCACGAGATTGTGTTAGTTCACCTTCTTCCTTCTTTCAAGTGCACACAAAAGATTTATGTTGTCAATCAAATCATTTGTAATCAACCAATTCGAAAGTTCTTTTGAACACAAGATTCATTTTCTATAGTTTTGAAAACCTTTTTTCATCGCAAGAAAAATGGAAGGAAAGAACTTGTCTGGAGAATGGTTAGGGAAGGGAGTTTGGCAAGTGGTTCTACCACACCTCAATCTATGAAATCAGTTTGAAAGACTGCTTATGTGTTTGTCAAACTACAGTCAGGTGAACACAATATTTTGTGTTCTAACAGTTGATGACTGGAAACACAGGATCAAAATGGCTGTTAGGCACCTAACTTACTACCCTAATAATGCAAACGGCAGACTTACAGCTCTGATGATGCAAACAGCACAACAATGGGACTGAATTTGCAAACAAAAGGATCCCTGAATGACTACTTAGCATATCAAATGAAATTATTCCTGTAGAGTTTCAATTTATTGTGCTGAAGGTATTGAAGTGCAGACATGCAAATTCCTTATGAACATGGGTGCAGTGGGAAATAATTTATCTGAATTTTTTTGTTTCACTCTTTACCCAATCTGAATAGCAGATGATTCATGCTAACAAATTCCTTCGATAACTGACACACCAGTATGTTTTTGAGACAAAAAATGAAAGAAATAATAAAAATTGATTGCTGATTTATATACTTCGGGCTGACTGGTTTGTCTTTTACATTGCATAAAGGGTTAATGTTTGTATTAAATTAATTTTCTGCTTTTTAGTTCACATGTGGGAATTCAACAAATAAATTGCTGTCCGCCATCGTCATCCATTGTCAACTTTACATTTTCAATATCTCCTCAAATACTACTGTGCCAAATTGAGCCAAAGTTGGTATGCATGTTACTTAATCGATTATATGTCAATTCAAATGTGATCAAATGAGATTGCTATGCCCATAGGGGACACCACAAGTGGCATAACTCTGTTGGCACCTTCAAATTCTTTTAGAAAATTAAAAAAATCCTCTTCTCTATAGCCACCAAGTAGAATCATTTGATATTTGGTATCCAACATCCTTTGTAAGATCAAATTCCATATTTTTCTAATTCAAGTTCCTGGGCTCATACTTGGGCTTCCCATAAGAGCCCAAATTTTAACTTTGTGCAATATAACAAAAATTCTTTAAAAATCTTCTTGAGATCCACCTGTCAGAATATTTTGATATTTGGTACACAGCCTCAGATTCAAGTTTGTTCAAATCAAGTCCATAGGTTTATATTTAGGCTCTCTGTGGGGTCCCAAATTTTGACTTTATGCTTTTTGATGAAAATTCAAGGGGAGCTTAAGTGATCACTTTCATCCAGTGTTCGTCATCTGGGTGCATCCGTCTGGCATGAACTGTATATTAATGACTTCTCCTTTTAAACCACTGGGCTGAATTGAATCAAATTCAATATACATGTTCCTTATCATATGTCAATTCAGGTTTATTCAAATAACGTTTCCATGCCCACAGGGGGCACCCGAAGGGTGATAATTCTGTTAGTGTCCACAAATTCTTTTTAAAACTAAATTTTCTTCTCCAGAACTACCAATCAGAACCTTTTGATACTTAGTATACAACATCCTTAGAAGAGTAATTTAAGGATATTCTTTAAAGATCTTCTTCAGATCCATCAGTCAGAGAACCTTTTGATATTTAGTATGTAGCAATTTTAGTGGGGTGAAATTCAAGTTTGTTCAAATCAAGTCCCTGATTCATATTTGGAATCACTATGGGAACCCGAGTTTTAACTCAGTCCAATATGAAGAAATTTTTTTAGAATCTTCTTCTGATCCACCAGTCAGAATCTTATGATGATTAGTGTAGAGCATCATTAGAGAGGTCAGGTTCCATTTTGTTCATGTCAAGTCCCTGGGCTCATATTTGGGCTCCCTATGGGAATTTGAAATTGAACATAGTACAGTATGAGAAATATTATTTAAAAATCTTTTCCAGATCTACCAGACAGAGTCTTTTGATATATGATATGCAGCATCCTTATGAGGTTCAGATTCAAGTTTATTCAACTCAGGTCCCTGGGTTCATATTTGGTTTCCATGTGGGAACCCAAATTATAATTTGGAATAATATGAGGAAATTTATTTAAAAATCTTCTTCAGATCTACCAGTCAAAATCTTTTGACATTTGGTATACTGCATCTTTAACCCTTTACCCAACGTAACGGCCAAAACCGGCCAGCGCTTTCTCAAAAATCGCCAATTAATTTTCATAATATTTTCATTTTTTGTCTCAAAAACATAGGTTATGACCCCTTGTTGGAATGAGCTCGTCGAGCTCGTTCCAACGAGGGGTCATAACCTATGTTTTTGAGACAAAAAATGAAAAAATTTAGTTATTCAAGAATTTTTTTTGCAAGTGTCGTCTGCTTTTCATGTTAGGTAAAGGGTTAAGGGAGACTGCTTGAAATTTGTTCAAATCGAGTCCCTGGAGTGATATTTGGGCTCCCCATGGAAATTTGGGACTTTAACTAAGTGCAGTATGAGGAATATTCTTTAAAAATCTTCTGTTTCAGTTCTACCAGTCAATATCTTTTGATATTTGATATGCAGTATCCTTCGGAGGTTCAGATTCTATTTTAATCAAATCAAGTCCCTGCGGCCATATTTTAGCTCCTTGTGGGAGGGGAGCCCAAATTTTAACTTTGTGCAATAAAAGGCATATTCTTTGAAACCTTCTTCTTCAGCTCTACCAATCAGAATCTTTTGATATTTGGTTTGCAGTATCCTTAGTGGGATCAGATCTCACTTTGTTCAAATCAAATCCCAGGGTTCATATTTGGGCTCCCTGTGGCGAAATAACTTTTAACTTAGAAGGTTCAGATTTCAGTTTGTTCAAATCTAGTCCCTTGGGTCATATTTGGGCTCTCTGTAGGATCCCAACTTTGAACTTAGTGCAACGTAACAACTATTCTTTAAAGAAATTTCTTCACATTCAAGAGTTAGATTTTTTGGTTACATAGCATTGACATCCTTAGTGTAGTGACATTCAAGTTTGGTCAAATCAAATCCCTGGGCTCATATTTGGGCTTTTTTTTACTTATTGCAGCATGAGGAATATTCTTAAAAGATCTTCTTTTTCAGATCCACCTGGCAGAATCTTTTTATATTTGGTAAAAAGCATTATTATAACTCCTAAAAAAAGTAAGGGTGCAATCCAGCTGAAAGAACCTACTATTAAAACTCTATTTAGACCCAATGAAAATAAGTTATTGTAACCACATTTACACATAGAAGTATTATCATACAAAGTAACATAAAGCAGTATCTTTTTTGATGAATTTAATTTATTCATTAATTTATTTTTAAAATGTTCCAGACTTCCCTGGTCTTTGTCAATCTTCGATGGACTTCTTTTACTGGTCCTGTGATGATATGGTAAAATCATTTGTTTACATATATTTTAATCCTGAAATTATTAAAAAATATAACAGAGATAAGGAATTTTCTTCAAAGCATATTCTACATATTTTTCAGGGGCCCAGTTGCAACTTACTTGTTGAATTGACCTGAAAATACAACAAAAACAACATGGAGGTTCCCTTGAATAAAACTCAAACAATATGAATACACAGTCCAAACATTCAAGCTGTTTTTAACTCAACCACCCTGATGCCCAGCCTTGTTCTTGGATATCCAGGGCACTTTGTCCTTCGATGGTTTTGGTATGATAATCGTTTCAGTTTACAGTTCTCACCAAAAAGCTGTAGCAGCCCCTCAAGTATTATTGTAACTTGACCGGTTTAGTTGTAGACGTGCATTCGTTCATGTTCTATTCAACACTACCTTCGGGGGCACGGTGGCATTGCGGTAACCGGTTCTCGTCAGCTCACCAAGTTAAGCAACGTCGAGCCTGGTTAATCCTTGGATGGGTAAATGTCTGAGCGATCGATTCAGACTCCTGCATTGTGTCCTTGGGCAAGGTATTTCACCCCAATTGTCCACATGGGGGCACGATGATGCCGTGTACTAAGACGTACTGCACGTTGATGGTGCACATGTCTTCAACCAATCTAACCCTGCCTGTGCTGCAGTACTCCGGGTACTCCAGCTTCCTCCACCTGTAAAACTAGCACCGACACGATATGACCCTGGCTGTTAAAGTGCTGTTAAACCCTAATAAATAAATAAGTAAATAAATAACACTACCTTCATTTTGATGTGTTATATGCATGTGTTATTCAAAGATTATTCAAAATTTCAAATAAGAAGTTTTACTAAAAATGTGTTAGCTTTACTTGGATATTGCCTTAATAGTCTATTCAAGCTATATTAGAAACTGTAGTATTTCATGCCCAAACTGAAAAGTGTGAGAAATGTAACATGGTTGGCTGATTTAAACAAAAATCATTGATTTAAATCAAATAAAGAGAACAATAAACAAAACCAGCAAAAATCAAATTCATAACATCTATTAGATAGCACAGACTATGTAAGATTCTACCTGGGCTTTTTTGGGCCAAGTTATGACAACTACCGTACTGACCTGTGTCTTATCCCAGGGGGTGCTTGCAGTGAGTTGGAAACAAATTGAAGGGTGGGTTTAAACAAGAGGACTTGAGTCTGTAACTGAGTTTTTTTCTTGATAAACGATAATGAAAAAAATGACTGCACTACTTCATTCACTTTGAAACAAAATACAAAATCAACATTGGTTTTCAGTATCGTTTGTCAAAAAAAAATCACCATGGAGTATGTAACTTGTTTTACTTTCAGTGATCAATTATGTAAATATATTTACATCATAGTTCAGATGATCAGCTGATAAAATTTTATTAAATTTATGTGTGTTGTTATACCCCCTCCCCAAGCCCCCTCCCCCACCACACCCCCTTGCAACGAGTTGGGGAGGTATATCCATAGACATAATTTTGTCATGAGTTTTTTTCAGATGTTTGTGGACCAATCTGCTTGAAACAGGGTATGAATGTTCCCTACCATGGGAACCTGTGCACCTGTGATTATAGTTCCTGTCGGATTATTTTTGCCTGAATTATGCCCCTTTTCTAGTTGAAAAAGCAGGCCTAGAATTTTGTCCAGAGATTTTCTCTGATGTTTATGGGTTGATTCATTTGAAACTTGGTACAGATATTTACTGCCATGGGAACCTGTGCACTTGCGATTATAGTTTCAATCAGAATTATTTTGGCAGAGTTATGTCCCTTTTTGTCTTAGAATGTATGAATTTTGTCCGGAGATTTTCTCAGATGTTTATGGGTCGATTCCTTTGAAACTTAGTATGGATGTTTACTATCATGGGATCCTGTGCACCTGCAATTATAGTTTTGATCAGGCTTTTTTGCCAGAGTTATTCCCCTTTTCATATCAGAATGCCTGAATTGCCAAGAATTTTGTATGGAGCTTTTGTCAGATGATTTATGGGTCGATTTCGTTGAAACTTGGTGAGGTTGTTCACTACCATGGTAACCTGTGCACCTGCGATTATAATTATGATCGGATTTTTTCCCAGAGTTATGCCCCTTTTCATCTAAGAAGGCCTGAATTTTGTCCTGATATTTTCTCAAATGTTTATGGATCGATTTCTTTTAAACTTGGTATGGATATTCACTACCAGGGGAACCTGTGCACCTGTGATTATAGTTAGTTTTGATCAGACTTTTTTGGCCAGAGTTATGCAACTTTTCTTCTTAGAATTCCTGAATTTTTTTCTTAGATTTTCTCAGATGTTTATGGGTCGTCTATTCCTTTGAAACTTGGTAAGGATGTTCACTACCATGGGAACCTGTGCACCTGCGATTATAGTTTTGATCAGACTTTTTTTTACCAGAGTTGTGCCACTTTTCGTCTTAAAATAATCATGGCGGCAGGAAGTGGGGGTATGGACAGGCCCATCTAGGACAGTCACACCTCTAGTTTGTATTTGTTTTAGTAAACCAAAAAAAACATTGCTGTTTCTGGTAATTGTATCACTGCAAACAAGGACGAAACCAGCAAATTAAATGCACCGAAACCCAACTATATAATCTCATTGAGGGAATCCACTTGAAGTGACAAGATAACAATACAACAAAACCCAGTTTTATTACTCAATAACACTATGTTTGTAAATAATACCCCTCAAAAAATAAAACACATATGATTAAAAAATTGCCCAAAGTAGCACAACCAGCAAAAATATAATTTCTTTATTGACCCACACCCGCTCACTTACTTTGCCCTGCAGGTGACATGCAAAGAAACAAAAATTCTCAATTTGTGCAAATACAACTCGTATGCACAAATTCAGTTCATTTGCACAAATTGAGACTATTAGTTCTTTTGATGTCATCTGAGGGGCGCCATACTCACTTGATACTCATTTTTCTGACAAGTATAGCAGTAATGGTTCACTGTCAACCAGGTCAAACATCTGTTCTCCCTCTTCTAAGAGTGTCACTAGCCAATAAAACCATGCCTTTGTTACACCACATTCTTGGTTACCATGGAAACTGACACTAAGGGAGGTACTCAGAGGTACTATGGGAAATTACTCTAGAAAATGTAAACTGCTTTGCATTATTTTGTTGATTTCTTACATTCATTCTGTGCCACATGATAACTTTATGGTGGAACGAGTTCAAATGCCTGATTTATTACCAGATTCCATTAAGGAAAGTCACTCAGAAGTGTGAGAGAACTCCTAAGGTGGAGATCCCGTATGGATTTGATAACTTAACATAATAATCTGGTAACTGTCTAACCGGTTTTGCTCGATTTGAGCTTTGTCAGAGACTTTTGTATTGTGTGGTAGCTCTCTCATATATATATAAAATGCCAGGTAGGTAGAAATGTCATGTAGAGGTGGCAGGTAGAATTGCTTGATTGTTGTAGCAAAAAGTTTTAGGCAGGTAGGTAAAATGGGTAGATCTGATGGGTTTATGTGTCGGGTAGAGATCTACTAAATTAGCGTATTGATAAGTTTGGAATGTATTGATTTATGTTCATTTTTTACGCAATTTTATCTTTAAAATTTAGCCCATGGTATGGTAGAAAAATAAGTGACGAGTGAATCAAAGAGATCTGGTTGAGATCTATGATGTTAATGTGGTATCAAGGTTGAGAATTGCAGGATTAAAAAGAACAAGAATTCATATACCATTGTGTTGACCAGAGAGGGAGATCTTTATGCCAACACCGGCAAGATCAATTAACCAGGGAGAAACCAACAAAACACCATGAATGTTACTCCACCAGATGAACAGAGTGAACTGGCTTCAATTCCACCCCCACCAAGCCAGACCACCAACAGAGGACACATTGTGTTGACCAGTGAGGGAGACCTTTATGCCTACTCCGGCAAGTTCAATTAACCAGGGAGAAACCAACAAAACACCATGAATATTACTCCACCAGATGAACAGAGTGAACTGGCTTCAATTCCACCCCTACAAAGCCAGACCACCAACAGAGGACACAACTCAAGACTGGAAGACCCCCTCAACTGCCACATCAATTCCGACATCGGATCACCGAATTCAAAGATACCATCACACCAGGGCAACACCCCACCAAATAACCAAAACTCTGCCATCATCTCAAGGCTGTATAACACCGGCAAGGTGCTCAGATATGTCACCGATACTCTTTACGGAGACTCTCTTTGAATCATACCACACTCCACTAACTCCTCAGAATAGAAATATATTTAAAGAAATAACAACACAGTGATTTATATTTTTCTTTAATATCTCTGGTCAACACAATGGTATACAAATTCTTGTTCTTTTTAATCCTGCATTTCTCAACCTTGATACCACATTAACATCATAAATCTCAACCAGATCTCTGTGATTCACTCGTCCCTTTTTCTTCTACCATACCTTGGGCTAAATCTGAAGGACAAAATTGCCTAAAAAATCAACATAAATCAATTCATTCCAAACTTACCAATACGCTAATTTACCAGATCTCTACCCACCACATAAACCTGTCAGATCTACCCGTTTTACCTACCCGCCTAAAACCTTTTTGCTACAACAATCAAGCAATTCTACCCGCCACCTCTACCCGACATTTCTACCCGCCTGGCATTTTATATATATATGAGAGAGCTACCACACAATACAAAAGTCTCGGAAGAAGCTCAATTTGAGTGAAACCGGTTAGATGGTTACCAAATTATTATAATAAGTTATCAAATCCATAAGGATCTCCACCTTAGGAGTCCTCTCGCCCTTCCGAGTTACTTTTCCTATAGATATTACTTATTAGACAGGACATGGCTTCAGACGTACCAGCCAGAAGCTCTTTCAGTGACCTCTTTGAAAATGCTCATACCACTCGTCTTGAACAGAAAGGACTTTTAGTAACTTTTTAATGCTTACCAGATTCCATTTGCAATGACTGTTTGATTCAATCACTGCCTGGAACCAGTTTTATACACATGGTGGGAAATGCCATACGAATACCCAAGGGGGGCAGTGTCCAGAAGATGGCCAACGCCATAGTTGCGAGCCTAGTGGAGGCAGGGAAGGAAAGTGTAGGAAAGATCAGGTTGCCAACACAGGAACTTGGGTACAGAGTGAATGAAGAACTGAAAAGGGCCATGAAGGGTAGAAAAGCTAAATGTGCTGCATACAGGAGAAGTAGAAAACTTAAGGGGGCAGAAAGCAACAAGGCCACAGTAGCAAAGGAAGAATACCAACAAGCACGAAATAAAGTAAATAAGAATAAAAACGATAATCGGAGAGTGCGGAATAGCGGTCTTATTAGGACGATAAGAGCGACAGGGAGGTCGGGTTTGAATGGGTGAATAAACATAACAAAGGAAGTAACCCACAGAGTATTAAAGTAGATGGCAGAGTTACAGACGAGCAAGATCAAGTCGAATTAGAACTAGTCAAGCACTGGGAAAAGGTAAACGATAAGCGATGGGGCATAGGAAGCCCACCTGAGTGTCCGAATCGGGTGGAGGAAAACCTATCAAACTTCGTGTGCAGCGGAATTAAAACGGAGGAGGTGTGAAAGGTGATTTCAAAATTAAGGGATGGAAAACCGGGAGGCGTGGATGAAATTCCTAACGAGTTTATCAAAAAGGGGGGAGAGGAATTCGTGGAAAGCTTAACTGCCCTATTCAATCTAGCCATAGAAAATCAAGAGGTCCCAAAGGAGTGGAGAGAAAGCAAAGTGACATTTATTCACAAAAAGGGGGAAAAAGATGCTTTGGATAACTATCGAGGGATCTCTATCACTAGCAACATTGGAAAAGTTTTCTGTAAAGTCCTGTATGGGAGACTAGAGGAGGTGATTGAAGAGAAGGGTTTTTGGGAGAAATCCAGAATGGCTTCAGGAAGGGAAGGAGAGTTACTGACCATCTTTTCACGCTATCCCAAATGATCGAATCCACGAAAGCAAAAAAGGAAAAAGATGTTTATGGCCTTTTTGGATGTCAAAAAGGCATACGATAGAGTATGGAGGGAGGGTATGTGGCGCAAGTTGGAGGCTCTGGGCTTAAGAGGTGAGTTTGTTGGAATTATGAAAGCATTATATAAAGACGTACAGAGTGAACTTAGCCTGGGAAACATTACAACAAAACGTGTGCCTATGGAGATAGGCCTTAAACAGGGGTGTATCCTTTCGCCAATTCTGTTTGCATTGTACATCAGAGGTTTAGGAGATAAACTCCTGCATAGTGACGAGGGGGTAGCAGTTGAGGATTTGAAGATCCCAGGGCTATTTTTTGCAAACGATATGGTGCTAGTGTCAGAAAGCGAAGAGGGGCTGACGAAAATGCTGGGAATTGTTGGGAAATATGGGAGCAAATGGTAACTCAAACTTAATGAAAGCAAGAGCAAAGTTATACCTGTGGGCCGCAAAGGGGACCACACTCGAAGGTGGAGCGTGGGTGAGTTCTGCATTCCGGAAGGTAGCAGCAAACTTCTCAGTGTAGGAGAGACAGGTGATTATGAATATTTGGGGGTAAATATAAACATTACAGGAAGAGGCATTTACTGAAACCACACAATAAATTGATTCTGAAGGGGAAGCGAATCCTTAACCAAATGAAACTTATAGGGAGAAACAGTTTCAATAAGGTTTTCGTGGGGAAAACCATTTGGGAAATGGTGGGTCTGCCAAGTATAACTTACAGTACGGAAGTGGTATTCCTAAACTAGACGGCCGTAAAGAGTTTGGAAATCCTGCAGAACGATGCAGACCAATGGATAACAGGGTCGAATAATGCCGCAGCGCTAGAAGCAATCAGGGGTGAGCTTGGGTGGATGAGGATCAAGGACAGGATAGGCCTGTTGAAACTCGGGTTATCTTAATTATTTGGTAAATCCTCCGACAGCCAATGGTGTAAAGTAATGTTCCTGAGAATTTTCAGCTCAAATATCAAGATGGGGTGGAAGGTCCAAGTGAGGGAGCTAGTAGAGAACTACTCATTGGATATCTTGGACCTGGACGTTGGGGCAAACCAGGGTAAAAAAATCGTCAGAGAAAGGGTCATGGAGGATTGTAACCGTAATTGGCGAGAGGGGGTCAAATCAAAGAGGTCTTTGGGTGGCCTGCATGATAAAGAGAAGCCAGGTTTTGAAGAGTACCTTGATGGCACCTTTGGGATGTCACTGTTATTCAAGCTGAGGTCGTTGTCTCTGGAGCTGAGGGGAAAAATTGGGAAAAACAGTGAAAAGGAGTGCCAGATGTGTAATTTGGGCATGGTGGAGACCTTGGAACACTTTCTTTTAGAATGCCCAAAGTACCAGTCCAACAGAATAAGATTCACTTGGAGTATATTGGGGAAGTGGGATGGGAGAATGAAGGACATGTGGTTAGGGGGAGACTCAAAGGAGAGGGTTAATATGCTAATCAGAGAGATTAGGAAGAATGGGGCAAGGGATGTCATCAAGCAGTTTGTCTCCGAGTGTTGGGAGGAGAGGAGAAGCGTGGGAATAGGGAGGCAGTTGGGAGTACAGGGGTAACCAAGGCCTTCTCGACCGAGAACTGCGACAAATCAGCAGCTGGCCAAAGTGTTATTATTATTATTATTATCATTGGCAGACTTTAAAGAAATTTATTTTGTGTGTGACTGTGTTGTCAACACAACCATAGATGTCTCTTATAATAAAGATAACAATCATAACCTTTGATCAATCGATTGGTTATTCTGAATTGTTTTCACATGAATTTGTATTTTCTGCATCTTATATGGATTCACCTCCAAGCCGTCATCAAAAATAAGAAATTTATTTTGTGTGTGACTGTGTTGTCAACACAACCATAGATGTCTATTATAATAAAGAATACAATCATAACCTTTGATCAATCGAGTGGTTTTTCTGAATTGTTTTCACATGAATTTGTATTTTCTGCATCTAAAATGGATTCATCTCCAAGCCGTCATCAAAAATGACCTGACATAAATTATTCATGAGTGATTTTTAGCTTAACTTGACATAGTCAAGATAAGCTATTGTCATCATGCGTGTGGAAGTCTGTTAGTCTGTGAGTCTGTTAGTCTTTGAGTCTGTGAGTCTGTTCACATTTTCCTTTAGCACAGGCTACACCCCGCAGTTCTTGTCTGATTGTCATGAAATTTCATATGCAGGTTTGGGGTCATCATGTCTAGATGAGAACGTCTCCTTTTGGTCGAGATCGGTCAACTGGTATGGCGGCCCGAGCCCAAAACCCGAAAACCATTAGCACAGTCTACAGGTTGTATTTATGAAGGGATTTCATTGTAACTTGGTAGGATACCTCTGTATAATGCCTAGATGAGAACGTCTCCTTTTGGGCATGATCTGTCAACCGTGATGGCTGCCCAAGCCCGAAACCCAAAAACTTTTAGCACAATCTGCAGGTCATGTTTAATATGGGGGATTTCATTGTAACTTGGTAGGATGACTCCTTATGATGTCAAGATGAGAATTTCCCCATTTGGGCGTGATCTGCTAACCATGACGACTGCCCAAGCCCAAAACCCCAAAACCTTTAGCATAGTCTACAGGTCATATTTATTGAGGAATTTCATTGTAACTTGGTGGGTTGATTTCATATGTCTAGATGAGAAAATCCCCTTTTGGTCCTGGTTGAGCAACTGTGAAGGTTACAGGGGCCCGAAGCCCGAAAACCTTTAGCACAGTCTACAGGTCATATTTATGAAGGGATTTCACTGTAACTTGGTAGGACAACTCCAAATAATGTCTAGATGAGAATGGCCCATTTTGATTGTGATCATTTAGCCTTGATGGGTGCCAGAGCCCAAAAACCTTTAGCATAGGAAAAAGGTCTTATTTATTGGAAGGATTTTATTGTAACCTGTTAGGTTGACTCCATATAATGCCTAGATGATGACATCCCCTTTTGATCGTGATTGGTCAACTGTTATGGCTACAGGTGCCCGAAGCCTGAAAACCTTGAGCACAGTCTACAGGTCATATTTATGAAGGGATTTCATTGTAACTTCGTAGGATCACTCCAGATGGTGCCCAGATGAGAATTTCTCCTTTGGTTGCGATCATTCAACCATTATGGCTGCCCGAGCCCGAAGCCCGAAAACCTTTAGCACAGTTTTCAGTTCATATTTATGAAGGGATTTCATTGTAACTTGGTAGGTTGACTTCATATAATGTCTAGATGAGAACGTCCCCTTTGGATGCAATTGGGAAACTGACAGCTACAGGGGCCCGAGGCCCGAAAACCTTTAGCAAAGTCTACAGGCCATATTTATGAAGGGATTTCAATGTAACTTCAAAGGATGACTCGTTTTGGAATAATTTCACTGTAACTTGGTGACTTTCATTGATATACATTAACTGTGAGGGTCACATACATTAACTGTGAGGTCATATTAACCCACCCCTCAGCTTTTTAGTACAGTGTACACCTCATATTATTTTTATCAAAAACATAGCATACAGGGAACAGAAATGAACATATTCCCAATTATCACAATTCTTGTCTTATTTCATAATCCTTTCATAAACATTGAACATTATCCTTTTAATCAAACAGAACACACAAGTTAAGCTACAGTGTCATTGACACTTTCATTATTATGGATGTGTTTAGGGAATAATTGACAAGTGAGAGTGCATGAGTGAATTTGTGAAAATCATAACAACCCCATTTTTGCTTCAGAATGAATTTTATTTTAATAATTTAAAACCACTTACCACATTTTAACATATCAAGGCATGCAACAATCCATTTCTTGAGCATTAGATGGAAAAGGAAATCTGCACCATGTTCCTGGTAATGACAGCACACTGCTACTCACCTAATTTCATTTCAAATTCACCTACGAACCACCAGACTTTCATTAAGTTTTCGAAATTGTGGGAATGGGCTTGAACATGGAAAGGGCACCTTGTTTTTGACATGCAGAAAGAGAAAGTTGGGGGTGGGGGGATCACGAATATGGGCAAAGACACTGGTCTATATGGAATAAAAATGCTTTTCATAATGTGTTATGGTTGTACTGGGAGTGCAGCAACATTGTTATTCCAAAGTTTATTTTGTGTGGCTGTGCATCAAAAACAGAATGATGCCATTGTCATTCCATTTAATGGTTTTGTTATTTCAAACTAAATGAAATGTAAACAAATTGGTAGAAAGTCTTCAGTCTGGCGTATGAATCTTACACGAATGATTCTCAGCAGTGCTATTATTAATGTGTTGTGTTTGTGGATACTGTTTAAAAATCTTTTCTTCTGATCTGCTTGTCAGAATCATTTGATATTTTGTATACAGCATCTTTAAGGGTCAGGTCAAGTTTGTTCAAATCAAGTTCCTATCAGTCAGGTCTTGAGACATTTTAACCCTTTCAACATTGTTAATGTTTTTTTTTGAGGTAATTGGTAATTTTCTGTTCATGTGAAAGTGTTTATAATAATCCAGTTTACTTATGAGAACTCAGGAAAGATTTGTGGCAATGCTTGTTTTCTCAAACCACTGCAACCAATCATTGAAAAAAAAAATGTAAATAAAAAGCATATTACTACTTATTTTTTAAAATCCTTAAATCTCTCTGTGAAGAAGAAATGGGCCTTTGCCAGGCAAGTACTTGAGGATCCTCATTTATTTATTTATTTATTTATTTATTTATTTATTTATTTATTTATTTATTGGTGTTTAACAACACTTTTGACAGCCAAAGCCACCTCATATCAGGCAGTTTTATGGGTGGAGGAAGACAGAGTACCGAGAGAGAACCACCAAGCAATGGCAAGCAACTATCAGACTCCCCAATGAACTAACTCCACACAAGCAGGGTCTGCATTGGTTAAAGACAGGTGCAACATCAATGTGCTGTACACCTTAGTACACAGTGCCACCATGCCCCCACCTGGGCAACCGGGATTAAGTGCGTTACCCCTGGCAGGGATCGAATTGTGGACCTTTCAGTTTGAAGTTCAATGCTGTAACCACTGAGTCATTGTGCTCCCCTGAGGACCCTCAGGACCTCTTGTTAATATTTATAGCTGTGTTGTGTTCACAACCCAATATTCATTAGTTGAATTGATATACCAACTATTTTTAGCTCGCCTGACTTTGTGATCACTGACCGCCCGTCGTCCATGAACATAGTGTTGCGTTTTCTCCTCCAAAACTGCTGAACCAATTTAATTGAAATTTGAGATAATAGTTTGTTATGACAACGCATTTTGATTTTGTTCAAATCAAGTTGCCTCGCCCCTCGGTTTGGCCACGCCCAAAAAGTGTGCTTAAATCTTAACAAAATTTTCTTCTCATGAACCAGCAGTAGCAGAGACTTGATATTTGGTGTGCAGTTTCCTTTGAGGTGTAGATTCAGATTTGTTCAAGAGAAGATCGAGGAGCTATATTTGCCTCGTTATGGGAGCGGAAAGAATTTTCGCCCTGCCCAAAATTTGTTTTTTCCAAACCGAGAGGCTGATGTGAACCAAATTTAATATAAGGGCTTATTGGGTCATAATTACTTAATTTATGCCAAAAAAATTTTTCCCGTCAGTGCATGAGAACTGCAGGAGATAAAAATAGAAAAAATTTTAAATGACCATATCTCCGAAACTACACGGCACTGAGAATTCTTATGCGGTGTGAAGCTTCCTTAGGACCAACAGAATGGAATGGTCCTAAAAAATTGCTATTGGTTTTATCATGGGGTACTTTTTCAGGACTTTGAAGAAGTGCTGAGTCAGCATTTCTTATCAACCTACCTTACAGTTGTTTACTACAGGCTTGCACTACAGTGGAAGTCCCTAACTCAGAAAATATACTCTCTATTTTGATCTTTCCCAAGTGATTTGGGAAAGAAAAGTGGTCCAAAAGCACCAAGATAAAATAAGCCAAAACTGGGTCGAGTGCTACTGGTGCACACCCAGTAGGGGACACTCTTCTCCTTGAACAGATCCACAGCTTCCAGTACCAGTGCATAGACGTGTAACCAATGACTCATTTTTTTTTCTTCCGCCATCTTGTGAAGATGTGCTTTCATTTGTGTTAAGAAACAGTGATAATGATGGTTACCTGTGACTAGAATTATGGATCTGATGATTGTATAATAACAGGACTGTGTTTTATATATTCTCGTTATTAAATTCAACCACATTCTCATTATATTTTTTTATATTCTCCGTGTTCGCGCACAACTTTCGCGTACTGTGCGGTTCAGACATTATAATTTTGGTTGATAAATTTATGTTATCCTTTTGGATATTATTATTATTGGAGTTAGGTGTCAGTGGGGGGCTGTATGGGCAGGATTTCTCCTCTCCTTTGAGGGTAGAATTTCAGTTTTTTGGATCCCTGTTGGCCGTCTGGGTTCAGTTGTGTTCCAACTGGTCCTTTAATTTCTGCCACCTTTCTCTTGTAGTTGGGGGTGTTCTACTTCTTTCTAGATCTGTTGAGTTCACCTTTTGTTTTACTGCTCTCACCTCTCTTATGCCCAGGACTATTCCTTTTGGGCAATGCCTTTTGCCCAAGCATGTGGACGATTCTTATGCTTCTTGTTCCACTTATAATAGGTGTTATTCAGGTCGATCCTGTGGGCTCTGTGGGTCGGGAAGGGGAAATGCTGTCATTTGGGGCCACCCGACACAACCATATCTGGTGAGAGTTATACCCCCTCCATGGGGGAAGTGCAGTCTCTTCCTGTTGTGGATACCATGGGAGCCGTTGAGTTGTCCGGTGAAGAGATCCCTGATTCCGGGACTGTGGTTCCTCTCCAGTCGACATCTGAGGTTGTTCCTAGGGTTTTGACTCCTCCGTTGGAGCTGAGCTCGGTTGTGCTCTCCACCTTTCCACCAGTTTCAACAGCTCCTGTCGTATCTGCTGCAACTGCTGTTCCGTCTGCAACATCTTCGGTCACTGTCTCAGCTGGCCTCGGCTTATCCCTGCAGGGTCTGCAGAGATGTCTGGTAGTGTGGACGTAGGATATTGGCCTCAGCCTTCCCTGACTTCAACTCGTCGAAAGTCTGAAGGGGCTGCCTGCCAAACCCTCTGCTGTGGTCTCTCAGCCATCGAGCCCAGCAGCTTTTTCATTGGATTCAGATGTTCATGGTGGGGTCACCATGGACTCTGTTGCATTTCCGTCCATTCACTCCGCAGTTTTGTGGGACTGACGCATTTTGTGCAGCCTGGACCTTCTGTCCCTCTGAGGTATGCGGCGACTCTCCTGAGTTCCTGCATTTCAGATCCTCGAGGTATTTCATAACCCTATAAGCTTCTGTATTCAGATGTTTCGGCTGCCACCCATCTACCCACGTCGGGTGTACTAGAGGATTGTGACCCTTTGCTGCTTAAAAGGGTCAGGAGTGAAGCCACTTTTCCAGGTCATTACCACGTCGGACCTGCTGACATGGGCTGTGAGCTTAGAGAGGCCCTCTCCTTGCTCATGCAGGTTCTTTCCAAGAAACTTTCTGTTGCCTCCTGGGATTGGAAGCAGGCCACTTTCTGATCCCCCTTGTGTGCCTACACCATGGATGCATCGGCTGGTTTGCTCGTGATGGGCTATGTGTCTTCTGACTCAGAGGATGGGTCAAACATACCTGACATCGAGGGCCAACAGTCTTCTGACTTGGTGGCAGCTCTTGACTTCGTGTTTGAGTTCCTTCCGGATCTCAAACCATTAGACCAGCCGACGGTGTCAGTCAGGCCGCGGTCATCGGTCGCGTGCCTACAGCCTGTGGAGCAACCCGCTTCTGGGAGACTTCGACTGCGCCAGTCGGTACAGGTGGTTGAAGCGTTTGCAGCTTTGGACTCTAAGCTGAGTTCCAAGGCTATGAAGACTACGTTCTTCACCAGGGCTGATACCTTTTTGCCTCCAGTGCATTATCGTTCCTACAATTCCACCAATCCGTCAGTCCGGATCTGGACTCCTCCTCCCTCGGGCTTTCCAAGCCCAAGTCGGCTGTTATTCCTATGATGATTCTGGAGTCCCTGTTGGGCTTACCGAGAGATATGCTGGGCATGCTTTCTCTCTCAGATCACTTCGTCTCTGCTTTGGCTGCTTATCTGCCTCCAGATAAATTTGACAATGTACAGGCTCCTTTGCGTGTGATTTCCAAGGTGCTCATGCATCTTACATGCATGCCTGTAACACGGCTAACTTGGAATTAGTTCGCCGAGAGGCTGTGTTGGGCACAAGCTGTTCCCTTCCTGAGGGGCAGTGTGCTGCTCTTCAATCCGCTTCTTTGACGGGTCTACGACTGTTCCATGGTTCCTTGGCGACAGTCCGGGATGACATCCTGCATCATTCCAAAGATCAGCTGCTGCTTCGCCATCTTAATCAGCCTTCTGTTGGAGGCCGGGGCCATTCTAAGCCTAACAAACACCCTTCTGCTTCCTCTGCAAAGCCAAGGGCTGACCCTCCTACCACCGTTTCTACTTCTTACTCATGTGTTAGGGATAAGCGTCGGCAGACCAGAGGGAGGACTCAGGATCCTTCATCTAGTAGAGGAGGTGGTTTCTCCTCTCACAGCCTTGCAGGGGCTCGAAATGAAGGTCCCCACCTTGATTTGTCCCAGGTTGGAGGAAGGATATCAGAGTTTGCAGACCAATTGGCCACGATCACATCTGATCCTTGGGTGTTAGATGTAGTTTGGTCCAGGCTGTGAATATCCTTCTGGAGGCACCCCACTCTGTCGAGAGTGCCTCTTCCAACCCAAGTTCCTTCAGACGTTTCACATTGGGAACTTTTGACAACAGAGATAGACAATCTCCTGTCAAAGGGGGCGATCGAGGTCATCAAGAACATTCAGTCAGTGGGATTTTATTCCCACCTGTTCTTGGTGTCGAAGAAGGATGGCCAATTCCGGCCGGTTATCAATCTGAGTATCCTGAACCAGTCTATCATTGCTCCCAAGTTCAACATGGAGACTTTCAGGTCGGTTCGCCGCTCCAATCACCAGGGAGATTTCGCTTCCAGCATCGACCTGTGAGACACTTACTTTCACGTTCCGATTCATCGGACATCACGAAAGTATCTCAGGTTCGCTTTTCTGGGGTGAGTTTACCAGTTCAAGGCCATGCCTTTTGGCCTCAACCTGGCTCCTTGGGCCTTCACCCGACTGATGTCACATGTGATAGCCTTCCACCACACACAGTCCAGGGTGACTGCTTCGGCCTATCTGGACGATATCCTCCAGAGGCACTCCAATGCTGCTTTTCTGGAGTCAGATGTTGACACACTGTTGAGCCTGCTCATGTCGCTAGGGTTCAGAGTTAACGAAGAGAAGTTGGTCCTGGTCCCTTCTCAGTCATTGGAGTACGCAGCTGAATACGGTGGCGGTTTCTGGGCAAGGAACAAGATTCTCATGGCTTTCACCCTGACTGTCCCAGTCCACGTCCGTGACAGCTCAGAGTATTCTCTGGCTGCTCGGTCTCTGCGGTTTGGTGATGGATCTCATTCCTCTAGGTCGGTTGCATGTCAGACTTCTCCAACACTTTCTGCTCAGTTGTTGGAGGCTGAATGTCGATCCTCTGGATCTGGAGCTTCAATTACCAGACTCCCTTCTTCATCACCTTCTCCCCTGGACGGATGTTCAGTGGATTATGCAGGGAGTTCTGTTGGACTTGCCCACATCTGATCGTGTTCTGATGGCAGACGCCAGCGATCTCGGATTGGGTGGGATGTTGGATCCTCTAGGTCTTCTTTCCCTTCACAGTGTATGGAACCAGGATCAAGCAGAAGGAGCTTCTTGCACTGTTCGAACCTTTATCCCAGGTGGATGTGCATTTTTTCACATCCAAGATGGCTTTTCTGATTGCTTTTGTCTCATCCAGATGGGTTAGTGAGCTTCACACTCTCTCGGTTGATCCAGCCTTTTTCAGGAGCTTCGCCAACAGTTTACATTTACCACTGATTGCTCCTTTCTGGCCAAGAATGAGATACCAGAAACAACTCTACCTCCTATCTGTATCAGGGCTCATCCTTCTGCTGAGGGTAATCACCCTTTGCTATGTCCGGTTCGTGCACTTTGCATTTATCTCAACCGGACGCAATTCATTAGGAAAGGCAGGAAACGATTCTTTCCGTCTCTTAGTCTTGGTCGACAGAACATCTCTCAACCCATTTCTCGATGGATTTGTCTTGCTATTCACGTGGCCTACATTCGTCTAGCAACTGACTATTGTATTACCAATCGAATTTCTGCCCACGATGTGCATGCTTTGTCTTCCTCCTGGGCTTATGCTAACTCCGTCAAGTTGTCGGATGTTATGCAGGCAGCCTACTGGAGAAATGCTTCCATTTTCTCCACCTTCTATCTGTGTCAGTTGCAGGAGCAGTCTGAGGACCTTTTTTCTTTGGGCCCTCTTTCTTGTGCTCAGGCTGTTGTCTACCCTAGCCATTAGGCTTCTTACAAGGTCAGTTTCAGCCCTGTGCTGTTTTGCTGTCCTTTTTCTCTGTGCGTCACTGTCTCTCATTGTC
This sequence comes from Pictodentalium vernedei, assembly GCA_031216915.1. Classification (NCBI taxonomy): domain Eukaryota; kingdom Metazoa; phylum Mollusca; class Scaphopoda; order Dentaliida; family Dentaliidae; genus Pictodentalium; species Pictodentalium vernedei. Next base: position 762,732,698 of record CM062297.1, read on the forward strand.
TTTTACTAATGTTTGTGATGATATGGTGTGATAGGCGAAGGGAACTCTTCTTCTGTCCAAGGTTCCAGTGCAGTCGGTTTATGTGGGAGTTGGTTATGTGATTCCCTCCTCCTATTGTCTATGCAGCCTGTAGTAAACAATTGTAAGGTCGGTTGATAAGAAATTAAAATTTTATAGTAAATTTCTTTTCTTATTATGCCTACCACAATTGTTTACATGGAGGCCATCCCGTCTTCTTATTCGGGTAATGATCACATAACTCCAATGTTGGCAGATTCAAAAGAGTGAGTCATTGGTTACATGTCTGTGCACTGGTACCAGAAGCCGTGGATCCGTTCAAGAAGAAGAGCATCCCCAACTGGGTTATGCTGGTAGCACTCGACCCAGTTTTGACTTATTTTTTCTTGGTGCTTTTGCACCACTTTTCTTTCCTAAATCGCTTGGGAAAGATCAAAATAGACAGTATATTTTCCGAGTTAGGGACTTCCACTGTAGTGCATTCCTGTAGTAAACAATTGTGGTAGGTATAATAAGAAAGGAAATTTACTATAAAATTTTAATTTTTTAACACTGTGGGTAATGGGAAAAACATTTAAGACTACTTTTCTCCCAAACCACTGCGCCAAAAGCTTTAACATTTCACATATAACATCTTTGGAAGATTATTTCACATGTTTATTGAAATCAGATCCCTGGGTCCATATTTGGGCTCTCTCTGGGAGCCCAAATGTTTAAATTAGTGCAGTATGAGGAATATTCTTTAAAAATCTCCTTTTTCAGATCTACCAATCAGAATCTTTTGATATATGGTATGCAGCATCTTTAGAGGGGTGAGATTCAAGTTTGTTCAAGCCAAATCCCTGGGTCCATATTTGGGCTCACTGTGGGAGCCCGAATTATAACTTAGTTCAAAATGAGGAATTTTCTTTAAAAATCTTCTTCAGATCCAGCTGTCGGAATGTTTGAATATTTGGTATGCAGCATCCTTAGGAGGTTGAGATTCGAATTTGTTCAAGCCATGTCCCTAGGTTCATATTTGTGCTCACTGTGGGAGCATGAATTATAACTTAGTTCAATATGAGGAATTTTTCTTTAAAAATCTTCTTCAGATTCAGCAGTCAGAATGTTTTGATATTTGGCATGCAGCATCCTTAGAGGTGTGAGATTCAAGTTTGTTCAAGCCAAGTCCCTGGGTTCATATTTGGGCTCACTGTGAGAGCCCGAATTATAACTTAGTTCAAAATGAGGAATATTCCTTAAAAATCTTCTTCTTGAGATCCAGCAGTCGGAATGCTTTGATATTTGGTATGCAGCATCCTTAGGGGGTTAGATTCAAGTTTGTTCAAGCTACGTCCCTGGGTTGATACTTGGGCTACCTGTGGGAGCCTGAATTATAACTTAATTCAATATGAGGAATATTCTTCAAAAATCTTCTTCACATCCACCAGTCAGAATCTTTTGATATTTGGTATACAGCATCCCTCTGGAGGTGAAATTCAAGTTTGTTCAAGCCAAGTCCCTGGCTTCATATTTGGGCCCCCTGTCGGAGCCCGAATTATTACTTAGTTCAATATGAGGAATATTCTTTATAAATCTTTTTTTTAGATCCACTGATCAGAATCTTTGGATATTTCGTATAAGCTTTTCTTAGGAGGGGGCAGATGCAACTTGTTGAAATCAATTCCCTGGGTTGATATTTAGGCTACCATGTAAGGTGTGCGCTCCTGGGGCCTCTTGTTATTTTCAGTGCCCAGGACATTTTTGCCATTGGTTTGTATTGTGTGGTTGCATTTTGTTTCTGTGCTTACATAAAAAACTATCCAAAAAAATGATGTTTTCATTTGTTTGTAGAAATGCTATAGATTCTGTGAAGAAAGATGTGCAGAGCAGATAAGAAAAATGATTTCACTCCTGTTTGGAGGAAAAGGAACAAACTATGATGATGTAATTATTATGTTTAAGTTTTATTGTTTTATATTCCCAAAAAATGTCGTGTAGTAAGCAATGTTTGATTTTTTTGTAATCATGCAACGGAACATTGTCTTTATGAAAATATGAAAATGGATATATTATGTTACAGGGCTGCCCCCCCCCCCCCACACCTGCATAGCTCCCCCCCCCCCCCCCCCCCCCCAATGCATACATACTTCAGTCTATTTGGCTCACCTTTCCTGTGTCTGAAGTCTATCTTTTTTTTGGAATGCGATATCAAATTGAAACTTGTATAACAACTACTGGATGATGTGCTGTGCATAGACTTCAAGACCCAGTTCGTAACGTCACTGCCTCAGATATAAGTCAAAAAAAGGAAAGGACATCCACATTAACTTTTAAGTGTCCTGCCCAGTATTTTTAGCTCACCTGACTGAAAGTCAAGATGAGCTATAACGATCATTCATTGTCTGTTGTCCATCGTCCGTCGTCTGTCATCTGCCTTCTGTCATCCCTCGTCTGCCAACCGTCATCCATGAACATGGTGTTTATGGGGCGATGAGGGGTCACATGCTCTGTTGGAGCCCAAAGTTTAACTTGGTGCAATATGAGGAAATTTCTTTAAAAATCTTCTTCTTCAGATCCACCAGTCACAATCCTTTCATATTTGGTGTACAAAATCTCTAGGGGTTGTAGATTTAAGTTTGTTCAAATCAAGTGCCTGGGGAAATATACTAAAGTTTGCTAAGCACCAAGTACATCCAACTACCTGTTTTACGTTTTAGTTGAAATATTGGTATGAAAACTTTTTATTTAATTATATTTTTAATTATTTAAGTACAAAAATTAAGATTGTATTTGTGTTTGACATTATTTTTTAGCTTTTGAATACGATAACCATGGAAAATGTATATTTTTGGTAAAAGAGGAATTTTTTCAATATGGCTAAAAGTTGACGGAGCGAACTGGTATGGCTTCATTATCGAGTATAAGACCCATTACTTTTAATTACAACTTGACAACGCCTTCTCATGCTCCCAATCAGGTTCCTGGTGGTCCTTTGTAGGATGTTGTTCCATTCTAGGACCAGCATGACACCAAGCTCCTGGATACTTCTTGGCTGGACTGGACGGGCTGAAATTGCAAGCTGCAACTCATTCCAGACATGTTCGATTGGATTGAGGTCAGGCAATCTTGCTGGCCAGTCCATACGCTCAATCCCCTCCCTCTGTCGGTACTCCCCAACAGCATGGGCAACATGAGCACGGGCATTATCGTCCATCAGAATGAATCTATCACCCACTGTACCTGCATACAATCTGACGTGGACATCCAGGATCTCATCAATATACCGTTGTGCAGTCAATGTACCACGTTCAAGGACACAGAGCTCTGTACATCCATCCCAGATGATGCCGCCCCAGATCATGATTGACCCTTCACCATAGCGGTCATGCTCAGCAATATTGGCTGCATGGAATCACTCTCCTGGCCTTCTCCATACCCTAGAACACCTATCTGTGTGGTCTTGGCAGTACCTTGACTCATCTGTAAAAAGGACAGGTGGCCAGTCTTCTCTGGTCCATCCAACGTGATCCATTGCCCATTCATATCGTGCCTGGCGGTGGTACTGGGAGCATGGAATGTGAATACATGGGCTTCTCGATCGGAGACCACCTTCATGCAACCTTGCCCGGATAGTCTGCATCAAAACATTTACCCCGGATGCATTCTGAAGGTCACTGCAAAGCTGGGTTGCTGTGGCAAAGCAGTTCCTACGGGCCTGAATGATCAAAAACCGGTCTTCAGCTGCAGATGTTGCCCTGTCTCTGCCACCACCATGCCGTCTTACTGGTGTGCCATACTGCTGAAATCTTGCCCAGGTTCTGGTGATCACCGTATGGTGCACACCAAGGGCTTCACCAACCTGACGATGGGTAGCCCCTTGCTCCACCATCCCTACAGCCCACCACATTTCTGCTTCAGACAAATGTCTTCTTACATTTGCATTTGCCATATTCAATCATTAAATCACAAGGGTTTGTGTTGAAATGAAGATTGAATACCCTACACATGTCATGTACATGTAGACAGTACACAAAAACATCAAGAAAATCAAGGGGTACATGCTTTCCATGACTGTCACGAAAAGTCTGCCTGTCAAGAGAGCTAATGTAAACACTGGGGACCATCTCAATATATTCCTCAATCATATCCACCAAAAATATCGCAAGTATGTCATAAGCAAATTTCACAATGATGTGTCAAATATTTGGTGCTTAGCAAACTTTGAGTAGTATATTTGAGTAGTATATTTGGCCTCCCTATGTGCGCTGAATGTTAACTTAGTGCAATATGAGGGAATTTCTGTGAAAATCTTCTTCAGATCCATCTATTAGAATCTTTTGATATTTGGTATTCAGCACCTTTGGAGGGATGGGGGGGGGGGGGGGGATAGTAGCAGATTCAAGTTTGTTCAAATCTGGTCCCTGCATTAATATTTGGGCTTCCTAAGGTTGTCTGAATTTTGACTTGGTGCAATACGAGGAAAAAAAAAATCGTCTTTTTCAGATCCGCCAGTTAGAATGTTTTCATATTTTGTATACAACATCTCTGGTCCCTGCATTAATATTTGGTATACAACATCCTTCAAGCGTGTTCAAGTCAAGTCCCTAGGTTGATATTTGGACTCCCTAGTTTTGCATGAAAATCTGGGCATTATTTCTGTGGTATCATACCAATACTAGAAAAAAAATCATCAAGTGAAAAATAATTAAATAACTTCATTCTTCTGTTGTGATAACTAGCCATAGATGGTAATTAGTCTGTGTGAAACACACAGACTATTGTTTTTGTAAGTTTTTTCTTCTTTTTCTTATTCTCCTTTCTTCCATCTTCTGAGCACTTTTTTGTCTGCGTGATAACTCGAAAATGAATTGTCCTATCTTGTTGATTTTTATGCAGGTCGTATTATGGTCTGTCTGTCTGTCTGTCTGTCTGTCTGTCTGTCTGTCTGTCTGTCTGTCTGTCTGTCTGTCTGTCTGTCTGTCTGTCTGTCTGTCTGTCTGTCTGTCTGTCTGTCTGTCTGTCTGTCTGTCTGTCTGTCTGTCTGTCTGTCTGTCTGTCTGTCTGTCTGTCTGTCTGTCTGTCTGTCCATTAGCTTTTGTTTGTCCATGTGATAACTTGAAAACAATACATCCAACAGCTACTATTTTAGTCCCCTATGGGAACCGTAAGGGGACTATAGGATTGCTCTCCATCCATCTGTCCATCCATCTGCCTGCCTGCCTGCCTGCCTGCCTGCCTGCCTGCCTGCCTGCCTGCCCGTAAGGGGACTATAGGATTGCACTCCGTCCATCTGTCGATCCGCCTGCCTGCCTGCCTGCCCGTAAGGGGACTATAGGATTGCACTCGTCCATCTGTCCATCCACCTGCCTGCCTGCCTGCCTGCCTGCTTTTATGTTACCACCTCTCCCTCCAACATGCTTTAAACTACACTTTTCATATATGATACATGGATAAATGGTTCTGAGGGGATGATGCATGCTGAAAATTTGTTTTCAAAATCCAAGATGGCGGAATTTTTAAGCTTTTTTTTTTCTCTATTTTCATGTTACCACCCCTCCCTCCAACATGGTTCAAGCTACACTTTGCATATTTGGCACATGCATAGAGGGTTGGGAGGGGATGATGCATGTTCAATATTTTTTTTCAAAATTCAAGATGGTGTCATGGCAGCCATTTTTGTTGTGTTTTTTAAGCTTTTTTAGTCGAGTTTTGACGAAGTCAAACTCGACTTATAGTTTGATGAAGTGGCAGGCAGGCGGAGGGCGGCGGGCGTAAACAATTGGTTTCTTATCAACCTACTCACAATTGTTTACTACAGGCTTGCACTACAGTGGAAGTCCCTAACTCGGATAAAATACTCTCTATTTTTGACTTTCCCAAGCAGTTTGGGAAAGAAAAGTGGTGCAAAAGCACCAAGAAAAAGTAAGCCAAAACTGGGTCGAGTACAACCGGTGCAGACCCAGTACGGGACGCTCTGTCCCAAGTACAACTCCACGACTTCCGTTGCCAGTGCGCATATACCGTCGCTAAAGACTCATTCTTTTTGTCATCCGCCTTGTGTCGAGATGTTCTGCACGCTTATCAGTGTTTATCCAGCTCGTTGATTGATGTTTCCTGATTCATATTGTATCAGAGTATCCTTTGTATTCTCAGGAACAGTTTTTATTATATTCTCTATCAATATTATATATCCATAATGTATTTTATTTGTTCTCTCTCGAGTCGCGTGCGAATTTCGTGTGCCTTGCGGTTCGGACTTAAATTATTTTTCACAATTATTGTCAATGCTTAATTTGCTAATTTTTCTAATTGTGTTAGAGTTGGGTGTCAGCGGGGAACCGCTCCTACAGTTTTTCTTCTCTCTTTTGAGAGTAGTCATCCTGTTGTGTGGTTCCCGGTCGACCGTCTGGGGTCTTTATATCTGTCACCTTTCTCTCTTCTTTGGGGGTGTTCTTCTGTTTTCCGATTTCACCTTCTTTGCTCCTCTCACCTCTATCATGCCCAGGACAATTCCTTGTGGGCAATGTCTGCTGCCAAAGCATGTGGATGATTCACATTCTTCTTGTTCCTCCTATAATGGGTGTTCGGCCGAGCGGCCATGTGATGTCTGTGGATCATGGTCATCCACTTTCTGGGCGTCAGTTAACCGTGTCGTTCGTTCTCGTGGCCGTGCCTCCCACTCCCGCGGGATAGGAGAACATCATCGTTCGGGGGCTCCCGAGCCGACCATGTCTGGTGAGAGTTATTCCTCCTCCGTGGGGGATGTGCAGTCTTTTCCTGTAGTGGATACTGCGGGAGCCGTTGAGTGTTATGGTGAAGAGGTGCCTGGTTCCGGGACTTCGGTCCCCCTCCAGTCGACATCTGAGGCTGTCACTAGGGTTGTGACTCCTCCTTCGGAGCCAAGCAGGGGTGCTCTCTCCACTATTCCACCAGCCTCAATGACTCCCGACGTATCTACTACTACTGCTGGTCCGTCTGCTTCGTCGTCAGTTTCAGCCAGCCTCGGCTTTTCGCTGCAGGGGACTGCAGGAATGTCTGGTTCTGTAGACGTGGGATATCGGCCTCAGCCTTCCCTGACTTCAACTCAGCGAAGTTGGAAGGGGCTGCCGGTCGAACCCACCACTGTGGTCCCTATGCCGTCAAGCACCACAGTTGTGTCTTTGGATTCGGATGTTCTTAGTGGAGACACTATGAACTCCGTGGCGTTTCCGTCCACTCATTCTGGCCACACGACCAGTTTTGGGGGACCAACGCCTTTTGTGCAGCCTGGACCTTCTGCCCCACAGAGGTCCGCGGTGACTCTCATGAGTTCTCGCTATATTGATCCTCGGGGTGCCTCGTACCCCTATACACGTCTGCCTTCAGATGTTTCGGCTGCTGCCTGTCGTCCCGCATCAGGTGTTTTGGAGGATCGTGACCCTTCGCTGGTTAAGAGGGTCAGAGGTGAAGCCAGTTTGCTGGTTCGCTCCCCTGTCGAACGGGCCAGTTCGGATGGTGAGCTTAGGGAGGCCCTCTCCTTACTCACTGAGGTTCTGTCAAAGAGCCTTCCTGTTGCTTCCAGCGAGGCAGCGAGTGGTTTCCAGGCGCCTCCTATGGCGCCGCCTCCCGGGATTGGAAACAGGCCGGTTTCTGATCCCACTGGTGTCCCGACACCATGGGAGGCGTCGGGTGGTTTGCCCACGAGGGGCTATATGTCTTCCGACTCTGGGGAGGAGTCCGACATGCTTGATGTCAAGGGCCAGCAGTCTTCGGACTTGGGGGCAGCTCTTGACTTTGTGTTTGGGTTTCTGTTTGATCTCAAACCTGCTAACCAGCTGACAGTGTCAGCCAGGCCGCAATCATTGGGCGCGTGCCTACAGCCTATGGAGCAACCTGCTTCTGGGCGCTTTCGACCTTGCCAGTCGGTACAGGTAGTTGAAGCTTTTTCAGCATTGGACTCCAAGCTGAGTTCCAAGGCTCTGAAGACTCTGTTCTTCACCAGGGTTGACACCTTTTTGCCTCCTGTGCATTATCATTCCTACGATTCCGCCAATCCGTCGGTCTGCCAGACTTTGACGGTTCTGGATCAGGACTCCACTTCCCTCGGGCTTTCCAAGCCCAAGTCTGCCGTCATTCCAATGACGACTCTGGAGTCCATGTTGGGCTTATCTAGAGAGATGCTTGGCATGCTTTCTCTCTCAGATCACGTCGTCTCAGCTTTGGCTGCTTATCTGCCTCCAGATAAGTTTGACGAGGTACAGGCTCCTTTGCGTGTGCTGTCCAAGGCGCTTATGCATCTTACTCACACGCATGCCTGTAACACGGCTAATCTGGAATTAGTTCGAAGGGACGCTGTGCTGGACACAGGACGATCCCTTCCCGAGGAGCAGCGTGCTGCTCTTCGATCTGCTTCTTTGGCAGGTCTGCAACTTTTCCATGGTTCCGTGTCGACGGTCCGGGATGACATTCCAAAGATCAGCTGCTGTTTCGTCAGCTTGATCAGCCTTCTAGGGGAGGCAGGAGCCGTTCCAAGCCTAACAAGTACCCTTCTGCTTCCTCTGTGAAGCAAAAGGCTGGTCCTTCTGCCGCCTCCTCTACTTCTTACTCAAGGGGTAAAGGTCGGCAGAATCGAGGGAAGTCTCAGGATTCTTCATTTAGTAGAGGAGGTGGTTTCTCCTCTCGCAGGCCTTGTCGGGGCTCGAAATGAAGGTCCTCACCTCGACTCGTCCCAGATTGGAGGAAGGATGGCAGAGTTTGCAGACCATTTGGCCACCATCACATCCGATCCGTGGGTGTTAGATGTTGTTTGGTCCGGGCTGCGAATATCCTTCCGACGGCACCCCACTCTGTCAAGGGTGCTTCTTCCAACCACAGTTCCTTCTTCCAACCACAGTTCCTTCAGACGTTTTACTTTTGTCCACGGAGATTGGCAATCTCCTGGCAAAGGGGGCGATCGAGGTCATCAAGAACATTCAGTCAGTGGGTTTCTATTCCCGCCTGTTCTTGGTGCCGAAGAAGGACGGCCGACTCCGACCGGTTATCGATCTGAGTATCCTGAACCAGTCTATCATTGCTCCCAAGTTCAGCATGGAGACTTTCAGGTCGGTCCGCCAATCAATTTACCAGGGAGATTTCGCTGCCAGCATCGACCTGCGAGACGCTTACTTCCACGTTCCGATGCTTCGGGCATCTCGGAAGTATCTCAGGTTCGCTTTTCTGGGGCGAGTTTACCAGTTCAAGGCCATGCCTTTCGGCCTCAACCTGGCTCCTTGGGCCTTCACCAGACTGATGTCGCATGTGCTAGCGTTCCATCGCACACAGTCCAGGGTGACTACTACGGCATATCTGGACGATATCCTCCAGAGGCATTCCAATGCTGCCTTACTGGAGTCGGATGTCGCCACTCTGTTGAGCTTGCGCACGTCACTAGGATTCAGAGTCAACGAGGAGAAGTCGGACCTGATCCCTTCTCAGTCGTTTTGTCATCTGGGGATGGCTTTCCAAACCCAATTCAATTTGGTAGCGGTTCCCCAGGCCAAGGCTGTGATTCTCTCAGCTTTTGCTCTCTCTCTCTCCCAGTCCATGTCCGCGACCGCTCGGAGTTTTCTCCGGCTGATTGGTCTCTGCGGTTCGGTGACAGATCTCATTCCTCTAGGTCGGCTGCGTGTCAGACCTCTCCAACACTTTCTGCTCAGTCGTTGGAGGCCGAATGTAGATTCTCTGGATCAGGTGCTTCCGTTTCCGGAATCTCTTTATCCTCACCTTCTTCCCTGGACTGATGTTCAGTGGATTACGCAGGGTGTTCCATTGGACTTACCCACGTCCGATCGCATTCTGACGGCAGATGCCAGCGATCTCGGATGGGGTGCGATGTTGGATCCTCTCGGTCTTTCCCTACACAGGATGTGGGACCAGGATCAAGCAGCTCTACACATCAACCAGAAGGAGCTTCTCTCTATTCTTCTGAGTTTCAGGCAGTGGATCCCTCACCTGTCGAATTGCCAGGTCCTTCTGCTGTCCGACAATTCGACAGTGGTTGCTTACATTCGGAACCAGGGCGGCACGCACTCTGTTCCGATGTACGAATTGGCTCGGGATCTTCTACTGCTCGCTCAGGATGTTCATGCCTGAGTGGTTGTTCGTCACATTCCCGGTCATCTGAACGTCCTAGCCAACTCCCTGTCCCGACAGGGCAGGGTTATTTCCACCGAGTGGATGCTCCACAGGGCAGTGTTCCAGTCGCTTTGCGATCTCTGGGGACGTCCCCACATCGATCTTTTTGCGACTCGTTGGAACCATCAGGTGGACACTTTCGGGTCCCCGTGTCCAGATCCTCTGGATCTGTCACTCGATTGGAACGGTCTAGTCGGCTACGCCTTCCCGCCGGTTCCGATTCTGCCTCAGGTTCTTGCCAAAATTCGAACCTGCAGTTGTCGAATCATTCTGATCGCTCCCCTGTCGCCTCAGCGGGTGTGGATCAATCAGCTCCGCTCGCTGATGGCGGCGGTTCCTGCACGTCTCCCACTACGTCGCAACCTTCTTTGTCAAGGTCGCCCGAGGAGGTTTCATGTCGACCCGACTTCATTATGCCTTCACGCATATCTTTTGTCAGGTCCTGTGTCTCCTCCATAGAGGTTTTTCGAGTCGAGCGGTGGAGTGCATTTCTTCTTCAAGGAGGCACTCCACTGGTTTAGCTTTTGCAGCTAAATGGAAGGTCTTCTGTCGATGGTGTGCTGATCACTCTGTTGATTATGCAAATCCTTCGATTTCACAGATTGCGGAGTTTCTGGTATATCTGTTTGATTCTCGGGGTCTCTAGCCTGTTACCATCAAGGGTTACAGGTCCATGCTTTCAGAGACTTTTTCTTATGTGGGGAAGCATTGTATCGGCACTAATCCTTACCTCTCCAAGCTTGTTCGGCACTTTTCTTTGAAAAGGCCTCGGACTTTGCAGCTTACCCCACGATGGAATCTTTCGTGGGTGCTGCTTTGCTTGGGGGGAGGGCACCGTTCGAACCTTTATTCCAGGTGGATATGCATTTTCTCACATATAAGACGACGTTTCTGATGGCGTTTGCTTCAGCCAGACGGGTTAGTGAGCTTCACGCCCTCTCGGTTGCCCCGGCCTATTTTAGGAGCTCTCCCAACAGTGTTAGTTTTACCACTGATTGCTCTTTTTTGGCCAAGAATCAGTTACCAGATACTACTCCTCCTCCTATCTGTATCAGGGCTCTTCCTTCTGTTTAGGGTAATCGCCCTTTGCTCTTTCCAGTCCGTGCTATTTGCATTTATCTCGATCGGACATGTTTCATACGGAAAGGCAGGAAACGTTTTTTTTCCGTCTCTTATTCCGGGTCGACAGAAGATCTCTCCTCAATCCATTTCTCGATGGATTTGTCTTGCTATTCGTACGCCTTATGGTCGTTTAGCAGCTGGCGATTGTATTACCAATCGTATTTCTGCCCACGAGGTGCAGGCATTATGCACCTCTTGGGCTTATTCTAACTCCGTCAAGTTGTCGGATGTTATGCAGGCAGCCTACTGGAGAAATGCCTCTACTTTCTCCACCTTTTATCTGCGCCAGTTGCAGGAGCAGTCGGAGGACCTTTTTGCCTTGGGTCCTCGTTCTTCTGCTCAGGCTGTTGTCTGCCCTAGCCATTAGGCTTTTTGAAGGTCAGTTTCAGCCTTGTGCTGTTACTCCCCTTTTCTGTCTGTGTGTCACACAGGCCCATATGTCTCCTTTCATTGTCCTTTACCAATGATTGCGACTTTATGGTTGATAAGCCTTGGGACCTCTTCCTTCTTCTTCACGGTTCCAGTGCACTGGGGTTATGTGTGGGTTGGTTATGCGATTCCCTCCAGCCTATTGTCTATTCAGCCTGTAGTAAACAATTGTGAGTAAGTTGATAAGAAATCTAAATTTTATAGTAAATTTCCTTTCTTATTATACCTACCACAATTGTTTACATGGAGGCCCTCCCGTCTTCTTATACGGTAAGAATCATTCCTCCCCGCTGATCACATAACTCTAACGTTGACGGATTCAAAAAGAATGAGTCTTTAGCGACGGTATATGTGCACTGGCAACGGAAGTCGTGGAGTTGTACTTGGGAGAGAGCGTCCCATACTGGGTCTTCGCCAGTTGCACTCGACCCAGTTTTGGCTTATTTTTTCTTGGTGCTTTTGCACCACTTTTCTTTCCCAAATTGCTTGGGAAAGACAAAAATACAGAGTATTTTATCCGAGTTAGGGACTTCCACTGTAGTGCAAGCCTGTAGTAAACAATTGTGGTAGGTATAATAAGAAAGGAAATTTACTATAAAATTTAGATTTCCGGGCAATAACTTAAGTTCTAGTTGATGCACCTTTACCAAACCTATACCAGAGGTTACTCTATAGGAAAGGAAGACACATGTCGATTTCAGAGTCTCGCGCCCCAAGGTCAAGGTCACTGTCACTATAAATAGAATATTTTGTGACAAATTGGTTTCCGGGCAATAACTTTAGTTCTCTTTGACACACCTTTACCAAACTTATACCAGAGGTTACCCTATAGGAAGGGAAGACACCTATTGATTTTGGAGACTGGGACTCCAAGGTCACTGTTACTATAAATAGAATATTTTATGACAAATTGGTTTCCGGGCAATAACTTTAGTTCTATTTGACGCACCTCTACCAATCTTACACCAGAGGTTACCCTATAGGAAGGGAAGACACCTATTGATTTTGGAGTCTGGGACTCCAAGGTCAAGGTCATTGTTACTATAAATAGAATATTTTGTGACAAATTCGTTTCCGGGCAATAACTTTAGTTGTATTCCATGTATCTTCACCAAACTTATACCACAGGTTACCCTGTAGGAAGGAAAGAAACCTATCGATTTCGGAGTCTGGGGCCCCAAGGTCAAGGTCACTGTTACTATCAGTAGAATATTTTGTGACAAATTGGTTCCCGGGCAATAACTTTAGTTTTATTTGATGCACCTTTACCAAACTTATACCAGAGGTTACCTTATAGGAAGGGAAGACACCTATTGATTTCGGAGACTGGGACTCCAAGGTCAAGGTCACTGTTACTATAAATAGAATATTTTGTGATAAATTGGTTTCCGGGCAATAACTTTAGTTCTATTTGAAGCACCTTTACCAAACTTATACCAGAGGTTACCCTATAGGAAGGGAAGACACCTATTGATTTCGGAGTCTGGGACTCCAAGGTCAAGGTCACTGTTGTTACAAATAGCTTATTTCTTCAGAATTTAATATCAAAACTCGACTTCTGGATCTGTGATCCTCTTGCTGGATTTTACTCTATTTTATGTTGCCACCACTCCCTCCAACATGGTTCAAGCTACACCTTTCATATATGGTACATGGATAAAGGGTTGTGAGGGGATTATGCATGCTCAATATTTTTTTTTCAAAATCTAAGATCTGTCTGTCTGTCTGTCTGTCTGTTTTTATGTTACCACCTCTCCCACCAGCATGCTTTAAGCTACACCTTTCATATTTGGTACGTGGATAAATGGTTCTGAGGGCATGATGCACGCTCAATATTTTTTTCTTCAAAATCCACGATGGCGGAATGGCGGCCATTTTTGCTGTGTTTTCTAAGCTTTTTTTTCTCTATTTTTATGTTACCACCCCTCCCTCCAACATGGTTCAAGCTACACTTTTCATATTTGGCACATGGATAGAGGGTTGAGAACTTGGGAGGGGATGATGCACGTTCAATATTTTTTTTCAAAATCCAAGATGGCGGCATGGCGGCCATTTTTGTTGTGTTTTTTAAGCTTTTTTCTCTATTTTATTTTACCACCCCTCACTCCAACATGGTTCAAGCTACACTTTTCATATTTGGTGCATGGATAGAGGGTTGTAATGGGATGATGCATGTTCAATATTTTTTTTTCAAAATTCAAGATGGTGCCATGGCAGCCATTTCTGTTGTGTTTTTAGCTTAACTTGACAAAGTCAAGCTGAGCTATTGCCATCACTTCTCGTCCGTCGGCGTACGTATGTACGTACATACGTTAGTACGTACATCCACAATTTCCTTTGGCACACCTCACAGGTCGCATTTATGATCAGATTACTTTGAAACTTGGTGTGCTTGTTTGGAGTGACCTCTAGATGGGAGCTATTCTTCAATTTCGGTCAAAAAATGTTGCCGCGGCCAACGTTCTTAGAACTTAGTTTAGTCAGAAGACTCAATATTTCCCTTTGGCACACCCTACAGGGTACATTTATCATTGGATTGCTTTGAAACCTGGCATGCTTGTTTGAGGTGACCTCTAGATGGGAGCTATCGATTTTCTTCAATTTCCGTCAAAAAATGTTGCCGCGGCCAACGTTCTTAGAACTTAGTTTAGTCAAAACACAATATTTCCCTTTGGCACACCCTACAGGGCACATTTATGATTTGATTGCTTTGAAACCAGGTATGCTTATTTAGGGTGACCTCTAGATGGAAGCTATCGATTTTTTTCCATTTTTGATTGTCCATTTGATAATCCAACAGATACTCTTTTTAGCTCAACTTGACAAAGTCAAGCTGAGCTATTGCCATCACTTCTCATCCATCGGCGTACGTACTTACGTACGTACGTACGTACATACGTTAGTATGTACGTCCAGAATTTCCTTTGGCACACCTCACAGGTCGGATTTATGATCAAATCACTTTGAAACTTGGTATGCTTGTTTGGTGTGACCTCTAGATGGGAGCTATCGATTTTCTTCAATTTTCGTCAAAAAATGTTGCCACAGCCAACGTTCTTAGAACTTAGTTTAGTCAGACCACAATATTTCCCTTTGGCACACCATACAGGGCACATTTATGATTGGATTGCTTTGAAACCTGGTATGCTTGTTTAGGGTGACCTCTAGATGGGAGCTATCGATTTTCTTCAATTTCCGTCAAAAAATGTTGCCATGGCCAACGTTCTTAGAACTAAGTTTAGTCAGACCTCAATATTTTTCTTTGGCACACCCTACAGGGCACATCTATGATCGGATTGCTTTGAAACCTTGCATGCTTGTTTTGGGTGACCCCTAGATGGGAACTATAGATTTTCTTCAATTTCCGTCAAAAAATGTTGCCGCGGCCAACGTTCTTAGAACTTAGTTTAGTCAAATCACAATATTTCCCTTTGGCACACCCTACAGAGCACATTTGTGATTGAATTTCTTTGAAACCTGGTATGCTTGTTTAGGGTGACCTCTAGGTGGGAGCTATCGATTTTCTTCAATTTCCATCGAAAAATGTTGCCATGGCCAACGTTCTTAGAACTTAGTTTAGTCAGACCACAATATTTCCCTTTGGCACACCCTACAGGGCACATTCATGATTGGATTGCTTTGAAACCTGGTATGCTTGTTTGGGGTGACCTCTAGATGGGAGCTATCGATTTTTTTCCATTTCCATCAAAAAATGTTGCTACGGCCAATGTTCTTAGAACTTAGTTTAGTCAGATGACCTCAATATTTCCCTTTGGCACTCCCTACAGGGCACATTTATGATCAGATTGCTTTGAAACCTGGCACGCTTGTTTGGGTTGACCTCTAGATGGGAGCTATCGATTTTCTTCAATTTCTGTCAAAAAATGTTGCCACTGCCAACTTTCTTAGAACTTAGTTTACTCATACTTTATCTGTACATTTGTTACAGGCTACGGTCAGTATTTATGTACAGACCTTTACAACACTTTATATGTACGTTTGTTATCAGATCATTGCCTAAATGTGTGTCATTGCTGTGTCACATACAATACATGTACATGTCTAACACAAGTTGAGCTACAGTGTCATTGACACTTTCATTTATGGTTGATTAGTCATGACTAGAGATGGTTCCTTTCGATAACCAGCATCATTGTCCGTCCGTCCATCCATTTGTCTGTCTGCTGTCCATCCATCCATCCATCCGTCTGTTAACTTTTGTTTGCCCATGTGATAACTTGAAAACAAGAAATCCAACAGACACTGTTTTTATGGTTAATTAGTCATGACTAGAGGATGGTTCCTTTCAAAACCAGCATCAATGTCTGTCCATCCATCCATCCGTCTGTCCATCTGTCCGTTAACTTTTATTTGTCCATGCTATAACTTGAAAACACTGCATCCAACAGATACTGTTTTTTATGGTTGATTAGTCATGACTAGAGGATGGTTTCTTTTGATAACCAGCATTCTTGCATGTCCAATATGGCCGCCATGGCAACCATCTGGGAGTTTTGATGACTTTTGATTCTCCATGCAATAACTTGAAAACAATATATTCAACTTTAATGGGTCGTAAGCCAGGAATGTACAATTATTTTTAAAGGAATTATTGACCTTTTGTTCAACTAAAAATTTCTTCACAAGCGCAATTTCTTCATAGGCGGCCGTTTATTGATCCACCGCCTGGCTGTGCACTTGTTGGCATACTGACAGAGAGTCACAAGTTCTCTGCACCTAATGTTTTTCAGATTCCTGGGGCATTAGAGGTGTCCATGGTGGGTTTTGAAAGTGGGTCACACCCATATCTCAGGTGTGGTATGACCTATGGACCTGGGACCAACACCAAAATAGTTGGCACTCAGTGGAGGTTCAAAATATGGGTCGCGGTCTCTGAGATCACCTAGGGGTAATTGAGTGCCTTTTTCAGAATTGTTGGAAATCACATTTTTGGACCCCCTAAGGCATTCCCAATGTATTTTTATGCATTTTTACGTAAACAAGTGGGCACCCAAATTTGTGAAAGTGGGTCACGCTCATATTTCAAGCATGATATGACGAATGGACTTGAGACCAACAACAAATGAATCGACACTCAGTGGAGGGTCAAAATATGGGTTAAGGCCACCGAGGTTGCCTAGGGTTCATTGAGTGCATTTTTCAGAATTGCTGAAAATCACATTTTTTGACCCCTAATACATTCCCGAAGTTCATACATGCATTTTTACATGAAAAAAGTGGGTGTGGTCAAAATTTTTGAAACTGAGTCACTCTCATATCTCAAGCATGGTATGACGGATACACCTGGGACCAACACCAAATGAGTCAACACTCGATAGAGGTTCACAATAAGGTCAAGGTTACTGAGGTCACCCAGGGATCATTGTGTGCATTTTTCAGAATTGCTGGAAATCACATTTTTGGACCCCTAATGCATTCCCTTGATCGAACCCTTCGAATGCTGTGCACATGTCTTCTGGTTTCTTGGAAAAATTGTCCCCATTTCTGAATGAATATCATTAAATACTGCTAAAGAAAACCTATTTCTTATTTCTTTAAAACTATTTTATCCCCGAAAATAAGCCTCCAAAGTATTCCAATTACATTCATAGAAGGAGCGTTGGGTCTCAGTAGGTAGAGGTGAAGCCTGCAAACCGAGAGGTTCTCGGTTCGAATTCCATCTACGGCAACCATGTTGTGTCCTTGGGCAAAACACTTCACCCCCATTGCCCACATGGATGGAGGTTCAAAATATGGGTCAAGTTCATGGAGGTCATCCAGAGGTCATTGAGCGCATATTTTCAGAATTGCTGAAAATCATATTTCTGATCCTCAAATGCATTCCCGAAGTTCCTACATGCATTTTTTACATGAAAAAAAGTGGGTGTGGCCAAAACTTTTGAAAGTGGCTCACGCTCCTATCGCAAGCATGGTTGTATGTATGGCCCTGGGACTAACAGCTAATGAGTCTAAACTCAATAAAGGTTCAAAATATGGGTCAAAATCAATGAGGTCACTGAGGAGTCATTGAGTGCATTTTTCAGAATTGCTATAAATCCCATTTAAATGGCAGATTATTAAAATCGTGGAAAATGATGCGTAAATTCCAAATCAGATACATTAACTCGTGTCAATGGTGAATTGGAGCGACAGGTGTCACGCTTATAAAAGAAAATCAGGAACAAGGCAACATTCCACATGTCTTTGTTAAAAAAATTACGGAAGTATTAAAGCGTTTCTCAGATCTCAAAATGGCCACCGTTTGTTTTATCTGAACATGCGTGTTCGTTTTGTGGCGGGAGTAATCTCTGGGCACGTTGTCAATGTACATCACCTCTTGCTGTTAGTGTGTCATGTGTGGATGTATTAGTGAACTACTGTGTGTCATGTTCATAACAACGGAAAGGAAATTGTTTGGAACTGTACTTTAAATGCTTCAAATTGTGAGTGATTCTTAAAAATTTCCCAACATCAAAACTTAATTGAATGTTTCTATTGACGCAACTCAAGAGGATGAAAACACACACAAGAATAGAGGCTAGCGATTATTCGTGCACCTTGGACAATTTTTGTGTGAGCGATGGTGCACAAGAATGATCGCGCGCCTTTCCCATGCATCACTGGGCCGTACTTATGAACCAATCTTCACGAAACTTCTTGGGTACCTTTGTTATCACCATGGGATGAGAACGAGTGGTTTTGGGTGCGGTCCGAAATTCAAG
Source organism: Pictodentalium vernedei (assembly GCA_031216915.1). Classification (NCBI taxonomy): domain Eukaryota; kingdom Metazoa; phylum Mollusca; class Scaphopoda; order Dentaliida; family Dentaliidae; genus Pictodentalium; species Pictodentalium vernedei. The sequence continues at coordinate 762,751,123 of CM062297.1, forward strand.
ATGGCCACCAGCAGCCATTTTGTACTTTAGTTAGTGCAATCAGTTTTTTGTACAGAACATCTGTATGAAAGTTCTGATTTGAATAAATTTTTGTATGAATGTTTTGTAACATGGAATACATCACAAAAAATACGGGTTTTTTTTCACGTGCAAAAATTATGCAAATTAGATGAACTTTGATTTATTCAGTGCTACTTATACACAGTAAGTGCACATGTCAATACGGCTCGGGCTAGAGTCTGTATTTATGAACCGATCTTCACGAAACTTCTTGGGTACCTTTGTTATTACCTTGGGGTGAGAACGAGTGTTTCTGGGTGCGGTCCAAAATTCGAGATGGCTGCTAGTGGCCATTTTGTACAGAAATTAGGTCCAATCAGTTTTTTGTACACAATTTCTATATGTTTCAGGCTAGAGGCCACATTTATGAACCAATCTTTACGAAACTTTTTGGGTACCTTTGTTATCACAGTGGGATGAGAACGAGTGTTTTTGGGAGCGGTCCAAAATTCACGATGACCGCCAGCAGCCTTTTTGTGCCAAAATTAGTGCAATCAGTTTTTTGTACAGAACTTCTGTATGAAATTTTTGTAGGAATGTTTAGTAACATGGAATACATCACATATAATACAGGTTTTTTTCTCGTGCAGAAATTATGCAAATTAGATGAACTTTGATTTGTTCAGTGCTACTTATACACAGTAAGTGCACATGTCAATACGGCTCGAGCTAGAGTCTGTATTTATGAACTGAGCTTCACGAAACTTCTTGGGTTACCTTTGTTATCACCTTATGACAGGAAAGAGTGTTTTGGGGTGCCTTTGTTATCACTGTGCTATGAGAACAAATATTTTGGGGTTCAGTCAATCCCACTCTGGGACTCAAAGATTTGTTTTCTAGTTTAGCATCTAACTGACACCCACCTTTACAGTACTTTACCTATACATTTGTTACAGGCTTCGGTCAGTATTTATGTACAGACCTTTACAATACTTCACATGTACCTTTGTTATCAGTTCATTACCCAGATGTGTGTCATTGCTGTGTCACATACTATACATGTACATGTCTTAACCAAGTTGAGCTACAGTGTCATTGACACTTTCATTAGAGGTATTTTGGGCAACTTGGTTGCAACACTCTACTAGCAATGTAAGACTCGACCCATTCCCCAGAAAGCCTGTATATGATGACCTAGAGTGTGTCCTTGACCTACACACAGCATTAAGCCCTCCTCTGCCACACTAATAGGCTTTCGCCACCCACACAGGATTAGCCCTTCCCTACCCTCACAGTAACAGGCCTTCCCCACCCACACTGTATTAGGCTTTCCCGACTCTTGAGTAACAGCCCATGATCGACATGAACCAATTACAATGCCTCATATTGATTATAACTTATCTTTTATACTGACACAGATCAGATTGCTCATGCCAATGTAATGAATACCTCCCCATATTTTGGAACTCCCTTGACCTTATACCTTCATGTTATTTGCCATATATCTTTGTTTATTGGCATTGCATGAGACTGATGACGACAGTTATGTGGCAAATGTTCTTCACCACACACACCTTCAACATCATCCAAAGGAAACTGCTACCACAAAAATAAAAGTGAACTTTTCAGTTTTGCCTACACTATGTGATGTGAGTTTGAGATCTAGTAGCACCCCTTCTTACGATGGTGGGTAGCATATTGCTGGATGAGATCGAGATGAATGCTGAATGGAACCTCATGAAAATACATAATGAAATAAAGGTGTCAATGACACTGTAGCTCAACTTGTTTAAGACATGTACATGTATAGTATGTGACACAGCAATGACAAACATCTAGGTAATGACCTGATGACAAAGGTACATGTAAAGTATTGTAACGGTCTGTACATAAATGCTTGTAACAAATATATAGGTGAAGTTTTGTAAAAGTGGGGTGACAGTTAGATGCTAAACTAGAAAACAAATCTTTGAGTCCCAGAGTGGGTCTGACTGAACCCGAAAATATTTGTTCTCATAGCACAGTGATAACAAAGGCTCCCAAAAACACTTGTTCCTGTCACAAGGTGATAACAAAGGTACCCCAAGAAGTTTTGTGAAGATCAGTTCATAAATACAGACTCTACCCCGAGCTGTATTGACATGTGCACTTACTGTGTAGAAGTAGCACTGAACAAATCAAAGTTCATCTAATTTGTATAATTTTTTGTATTGAAATGTATTCCATGTTACTAAACATTCTTACAAAAATTTATTCAAATCAAAACTTTCATACAGAAGTTCTGTACAAGAAACTGATTGCACTAATTTTGGTATAAAAAGGCTGCTGGCGGCCCTCTTGAATTTTTGACTGCACCCAAAAACACTCGTTCTCGTCCCACGGTGATAACAAAGGTACCCAAGTAGTTTCGTAAAGATTGGTTCATAAATGTGGTCTCTAGCCTGAGCCGTATAGAAGTTGTGTACAAAAAACTGATTGGACCTAATTTCGGTACAAAATGGCCACTGGCAGCCATCTTGAATTTTGGACCGCACCTAGAAACACTCGTTCTCATCCCAAGGTGATAACAAAGGTACCCAAGACAAGAAATTTCGTGAAGATTGTTCATAAATACAGACTCTAGCCCGAGCCGTATTGACATGTGCACTTACTGTGTATAAGTAGCACTGAATAAATCAAAGCTCATCTAATTTGCATAATTTTTGCACGAGAAAAATAAAACGTTTTATATGTGATGTATTCCATGTTACTAAACATTCATACAGAAATTTATTCAAATCAGAACTTTCATACAGAAGTTCTGTACAAAAAACTGATTGCACTAATTTTGGTACAAAATGGCCGCCGGCAGCCATCTTGAATTTCGCATTGCACCCAAAAACACTCGTTCTCATCCCAAGGTGATAACAAAAGTACCCAAGAAGTTTCGTAAAGATCGCTTCATAAATACGGCCTCTAACCCGAGCCGTATTGGCATTTGCAGTTACAGTGCTGAAAGTAACATTAAATAGATCAAAGTTAGTCTAATTGGCATAATTTATGCACAAGAAAAAAACCTGTATTATATGTGATGTATCCCATTGTACTAAACATTCACACAGAAAAAATCAGAACTTCCATATGGAAGTTCTGCTCAAAAATCTGATTGCACCTAATTTTGTACAAAATGGCTGCCAGTGGCCATCTTGAATTTCAGACCGGACCCCAAAACACTTGTTCTCGTCCCGCGGTGATAACAAAGGTACCCAAGAAGTTTTGTAAAGATCGCTTCATAAATACGGCCTCTAGCCCGAGCCGTAATGACATTTGCAGTTACAGTGCTGAAAGTACCATTAAATAAATCAAAGTTAGTCTAATTGGCATTATTTATGCACGAGAAAAAAACCTGTATTATATGTGATGTATCCCATGGTACTAAACATTCACACAGAAAATTATTCAAATCAGAACTTTCATATGGAAGTTCTGCGCAAAAATCTGATTGCACCTAATTTTGTACAAAATGGCTGCCAGCGGCCATCTTGAATTTCAGACCGGACCCCAAAACACTTGTTCTCATCCCACGGTGATAACAAAGGTACCCAAGAAGTTTCGTAAAGATCACTTCATAAATACGGCCTCTAGCCCGAGCCGTATTGACATTTGCACTTACAGTGCTGAAAGTAACACTAAATAAATCAAAGTTAGGCTAATTTGCATTATTTACGCACGAGAAAAGAACCAGTATTATATGTGATGTATCCCATGGTACTAAACATTCATACAAAAAAATTATTCAAATCAGAGCTTTCATATGGAAGTTCTGCGAAAAAATCTGATTGCACCTAATTTTGTAACAAATTTAAATTTCGAACCGTACCCAAAAACACTTGTCCTCATCCCACGGTGATAACAAAGGTACCCAAGAAGTTTCGTAAAGATCAGTTCATAGATAGCCTCTAGCCCAAGCCATGTGTATGGCACGACAGGCGGACAGATGGACGTTCTTACAAATGGCTACTTATGTGGCTATTTTGTGGACATGTTAGGTGGCTAATCTAAAACACATGTCCAACATAATAAAACAAGTTTTTTGGGGGAAAATTTTGGGGGGGTCAGCTAACCCTAACCCTACCCTTTACTGACCCTAACCCTACCCACCCCTAACCCTAAGCTAACCCTAAACTAACCCTAGCCACATAACTCTAAAACCCCATCAATGACCCCCACCCCACCCCTAAACCCCACCCTGGAATGCCCTAACCCTACTGTACATTTATCCAAACCCCCATCCCCCCAACCACCCCCATCCCCCACAATAAGAGATTCTGTTACGTGGCTAGCCACATAACAGACTTTAACCACATAAGTATCCTGTTTTACTAACTCGTAGCCACAAAAGTAGTCATTTGTGTGTGCAGACAGACAGACGGACAATGGGCCATGACAATACCTCAACTTTGGCTTTGCCAAAGTTGAGCTAAAAATGAATATTTCTCATGACGATGATGATCTCTCAATTGCTGTACCAAATAAGGAATGTAAATACTACTCTCCTGACCAATTCCACTGTATGCTTATGAATCAAAATAAAACATTTTCCCTCTTTTACCTCAATTGTCAATAGTCCAGCCCCTGAATGAGGTAGGTATCACCGGAAGATGGAGAAATTCTCATGCACTTTTTCTGATACCCTGGTGTCTAGGGACTATGGAAAAATAAGGTATCACAGCGAAAGCTGTGGATAAATTATTTTTTTCGACATTTTTATGTATATTGGGACCAGAAAAACCCTAAAAATGGTGAATAGGCACACAGGTCAAAATTTTCCACTAAATCACATGGCATTGTCTGTTTTGGGATACTACTGAACTACTTGTAGGTCACAACTGAGAATAAACTGGAAATATGTAGGATTATTTGTGATTTTTTCCAAAATACTGAAAAAATGGCCATTTTCGACCTAATTTTTCAAAATAAAATCTCCGAAATATCCTCACAAAGACAATACCTGCAGTACCATGGTGACAAAATATGATTTAAAAATTGCGCAAATACATTGTGCATCAGATTAGATCATTTAAGCCATCATAGCTTATCTGCAATTAGCACAGTGGTGAAAAACTTAACCCTACCCCCCAAAATCTCAATTCAAAGGAAAAATGACAAAAATTAGTACATCGGCGACAGTAAGTAATTGTTTCACAAAACTAACTTTGAACTGAACCTTTTCAAATGCAAACAGTCTGCTGTTCCATTAAGGCATATAATACACAGTAATCAGTCTTATCTATAGAATATTTTGTCTTGAAGCAGGTCAAAATTGGAATTTTTGGCTTGTTTGTTCTCAGAAACTTCATCTGAAAATTCACTATTCCCCGAAGTATTGCGAGAAATTAGTTTTTGAAATTCAGAGACATATATACTAGAACACGCAGTATGCTTATTAGCACACAAAAACATCTTTGTTGAATATAAAGGAACAAAATGTTATACAACCTCCCCACCCCACCCTACCCACAACACCACCACCACCAAACACACAAATCCATTTTCCTTAACAGTTACACCACTTTAAATAACCCATACAAAACACAAAAGTCTTTCAGAGTGATATTGACTTTTTAGATTAATTTACATTATTGTGTGTCCATTCAAGAGAACTTACAATTGATCATTGATAAGAATACATTGGAAGCAGTTCTGAGATACTGACATCCATCTGTAAACAGGGGGCTGCTTGTGTGACTCCAACTCCCAAGCCTGCCATTTTTCATATGGAGACTCTGAAGTCCATGTTGGGCTCAGTGGGAGAGATGCTGGAACGCTTTCTCCTTTCGATCACGTCATCTCTGCTTTGCTGCTTATCTGCTCTCAGATAAGTTTGACGATGAACAGGTTTTTTGTGTGTGCTGTCCAAGGTGCTCATGCATCTTCTCACACACATGCATGTAACACGTCTAACTTGGAATTAGTTCGCAGGGACGCTGTGCTGGACACAAGCCGTTCCATTGAGGGGCAGTGCGCTGCTCTTCGATCTGCCTCTATCGGCGGGTCCGCAACTATTCCATTGTTCTGTGGCGACGGTCCGGGATGACTCCCTATGTTATTCCATAGATCAGCTGCTGCTTCGTCAGCTTGATCAGCCTTCTGTTGGAGGCAGGGGCCGTCCAAAGCCTAACAAGTACCCTTCTGCTTCCTCTGCGAAGCTAAGGGCTGATCCTCCTGCCACCACTTCTACTCACTCACAGGGTAAGAGTAGGCGTCAGCAGTAGTCACCTCAAATTCGTCTCAGGTTGAGGCATTCCACTCAGTTGAGAGTGCCTCTTCCAACACAAGTCCCTTTCAACATTACACGTTGGGAACTTTTCATCACGGAGATAGGCAATCTCCTATCAAAGGGTGTGATCAAAGTAATCAAGAACATTCTTTCAGTGGGATTCCCACCTGTTCTTGGTGCCAAAGAAGGGACGGCTGACTCAGACAGGTTATTGATCTGAGTATCCTGACCCAGTCTATCATTGCTCCTCAGTTCAGCATGGAGGCTTTCAGGTCGATTCGCCACTCCATTCCCCAAGATGTTTTCCAGTTCAAGGCCATGCCCTTTGGCCTCGACCTGGTTCCTTGGGCCTTCACCAGTCTGATGCCGCATGTGTTAGTCTTACATCGTACACAGCCCAGGGTGTCTTCTTTGGCATATCTAGTCGATATCCTCCAGAGGCGTTCCAATGCTGCCTTTCTGGAATCGGATGTCATCACACTGTTGAGCCTGCTCACTCACTAGGGTTCAGAGTCAACGGGCAGAAGTCGGACCTGGTCCCTTCTCCGTCGTTTTGTCATCTGGGAAGGGTTTCTGTACTCAGCTGGACATGGTGGTGGTTTCCCAGGCAAGGGCTGTGCTTTTCTCAGCCTTTTGCCCCGACTCTGTCCCAGTCCACGTCCGCAACAGCTCGGAGTCTTCCCTGGCTGCTCGGTCTCTGCGGTTCGGTGACGGATCTCATTCCTCTAGGTCGGCTGCATGTCTGACCTCTCCAACACTTTCTGCTCAGTCGTTGGAGGCTGAATGTCGATCCTCTGGATCTGGTGCTTTCAGTTCCCGGAGTCTCTACCTCGTCACCGCCTCCCCTGACAGATGTTCAGTGGATTATGCAGGGAGTTCCGTTGGACTTCCACATGTCCGATCGTGTTCTGGCGGAAGTCGCTAGTGATCTCAGATGGGGTGTGGCGTTGGATCCTCTAGGTCTTTTCCTTCACGGGTCATGGGACCAGAATCTAGCAGCTCTTCACGTCAACAGCTTGTTGCTCTTCTTTCAAGTTTCCAGCAGTGTATCCCCCGCCTTTCGAATTGTCAGGTCCTTCTATTGTCCGACAATTCGACAGTGGTTGTTTACATTCGGAACCAGGGCAGCATGCACTATGTTCCCATGTACGAATTGGTTCGGGATCTTCTACTGCTCGCTCAGGATGTCAACGCCGGGGTGGTGGTTCGTCACTTTTCCCGTCGTCTGAACGTCCTAGCCGATTCCCTGTCCCAACGGGGCAGGTTCTTTTCCACCGAGTGGATGCTCCACATGGCGGTGTTCCAGTCTCTTTGTGATCTCTGGGGTCTTCCCCACATCGATCTCTTTGCAAGTCGTTGGAACCATCAGGTGGACACTTTCGTGCTCGCTCTTCCCTCCTTTGGAATGGTCTTGTCGGCTATGCCTTCCTGCCGGTTCCGATTCTGCCTCAGGTTCTAACCCAGATACGAACCTGCAGTTGTCGAATCATTTTAATCGCACTCTTGTCGCCTCAGTGGTTTTGGATCAATCTGGTCCACTCTCTGTTAGTGGCGGTTCTGGCACGTCTCCCTCTACATCACAACCTTCTTTGCCAAGGTTGCCCGAGGAGGTTTCACGTCGACCCGACTTCATTGTGCCTTCATGCATGTCTTTTGTCAGGCCCTGTTTCCTCCGTAGTGGTTTTTTCGAGACGAGCAGTGGAGTTGCTTTTCTTATTCAAGGAGGCACTCCACTGGTTTAGCCTCTCTTGAATGGACACACAATAATGTAAATGGAGCTAAAAAGTCAATATCACTCTGAAAGACTTTTGTGCTTTGTATGGGTTATTTAAAGTGGTGTAATTGTTAAGGAAAATGGATTTGTGTGTTTGGTGATGGTGGTGTGGGTAGGGTGGGGTGGGGAGGGTGTATAACATATTGTTCCTTTATATTCAACATAGATGTTTTTGTGTGCTAATAAGCGTACTGCGTGTTCCATATATGTCTCTGAATTTCAAAAACTAATTTCTCGCAATACTTTGGGGAATAGTGAATTTTCAGATGAAGTTCCTGAGAAAAAAACAAGCCAAAAATTCCAATTTTGACCTGCTTGAAGACAAAAAATTCTGTAGATAAGACTGATTACTGTGTATTATATGCTGTAATGGAACAGCAGACTGTTTGCATTTGAAAAGGTTCAGTTCAAAGTTAGTTTTGTGAAACAATTACTTACTGTCGCCGATGTACTAATTTTTGTCATTTTTCCTTTCAAATTGAGATTTTGGGGGTAGGGTTAAGTTTTTCACCACTGTGCTAATTGCAGATAAGCTATGATGGCTTAAATGATCTAATCTGATGCACAATGTATTTGCGCAATTTTTAAATCATATTTTGTCACCATGGTACTGCAAGTATTGTCTTTGTGAGGATATTTGGGAGATTTTTTTTTGAAAAATTAGGTCGAAAATGGCCATTTTTTTCAATATTTTGGACAAAATCACAGATAATCCTAAATATTTCCAGTTTATTCTCAGTTGTGACCTACAAGTTGTTCAGTAGTATCCCAAAACAGACAATGCCATGTGATTTAGTGGAAAATTTTGACCTGTGTGCCTATTTGCCATTTTTAGGGTTTTTCTGGTCCCAAAATACATAAAAATGTCGAAAAAAATAATTTATCCACGGCTTTCGCCGTGATACCTCATTTTTCCAGAGTCCCTTAAAGCACCAAGGTATCAGAAAAAGTGATACCTACCTCATTCAGGGGCTGGACTGCACACTGGGATTCCCTGAACAACTTGTTATTTAATATGCAGACGTCAGAAAAGACATATGACATCATCGGCCTAACAGAAATATTTCAAATCCCTCCTAACATATCATATACTCTTCCAGGATATCATCCTCTCTTGATGAACTGTAGACCTGATAACGATAATGGTGGAGGAGAGGTCGGTATTTTTATCAAAGAAAGTATAGATTTCACGATCAGGCATGACCTCTCTGTTTTTATTCCCCATGTTATCGAATCCCTCTTCATTGAAATACATGTTCATAAATCTAAAAAGATAATAGGAGTGATATACAGACCCAACACTTTGCCCAAAAGCGGATATTGACCTTTTCACGTCTAAAATTAACGAGTTTACGGATATTTTGAATCTAGAAAAAAAGCATTCCTATATTATGGACGATTTCAATATTGATCTTCTTAAATTGGATTCTCATGACAAAACAGAACAATTTATGGATTTAATGTGCAGCCAAGGTTTCCTTCCATTAATTTCAAAGCCCACGCGAGTGACTTATCAACCACATATTTTCAAACAACTTCTTGCCTGACTCAACCTCTGGCATAATCCGAACCGATGTATCTGATCACTTTGGTATATTCCACACAATTACTAAATTCATGAAGTGAGACGACCCACCGATTAAATTCAAACAAAAAATAAACCAAGAAACAATAGCCACTTTAAATCTCTGCTATCTCAAAGTAACTTTGCTGATGTTATGGAGTTAAATTGCCCTAACACTGCCTCTATAAAGTATTCATTGAAACTTTCCTACATGCTTTTGAAACAGCATTTCTGTTAACTCAAGTACACCACAATAAAAAATTATTAAATGCCAACCATTGATGTCAAAAGGACAAAATAATCTAACAATAAAATACATTTTATCATAAAAAACTAAAATTCTCCAACGAACAAAGCATCCAAAACTACAAAAAATATTGTAGGATATTTAACATGGTGAAAAAACAAAGACAATTTACTACAGAAATATCTTATCGGAAAACCAGACACAATATGCATAGAACGTGGCAAATTCTAAATGAATGTATACATAAAGCTAAAAAGCTAATCAAAATCCCCTCCTTTTTTTACGCTGAATGGTAATGAATTAAAGAACTCACAGGAAATAGCAAAAGAGTTCAATGTTTTCTTCTCTGCCATTGGTAAGCATACTAGTGAGTTTTTAAGAATACCTTCCAAACAATTCTAACCCAGATGTGAATAATTTGGTCACATATTCAAACAAGGAACTGGAAAAAATATTTGTTTGGTGCCTGTCAAACAAATTTGCACTTAATACAAATAAAACAAAGTACATTATATTCGATCCTTCCCACAAAAGAAAAATATCTGAACATATCCGAATTAAAAATAAATAAATAAGCAGGATGGACATCGGGGGGCTAGAGAAAGCAAGTAAATTTTTAGGGATTAATATAGATGAAAACCTTTCCTATAAACTTCACTTTGCCCAGCTATGCTCAAGGATAGCACAAGTAAATTTTTCCCTCAATAAAGTGAAATCTATCCTCCCTTGTGATGTCTTGAAATCGCTTTATTATGCCCTGATACACAGTCATCTGATATATGGTATACATGTATGGGGTAACTCAAAAGGAGCGAATAAACTCTTCGTTATGCATAAACGATCACTGCATATAATAAGCAATACAAGATATAATGCTCATACTGATCCTTTGTTCATGGAGAATAAAATACTCAAAGTAAATGACTCATTCAAATTACATGCTCTACTATTTGTTTTCGATTGGCTGCATGGTAATTTACCCTCACCTTTTGGTGATTGTTTTGGATGCAATGATAACCAAACCAATAGAACTACTAGACAGTCTGATCTCCTCCGTGTATATAGCACAAGGACAAAATCACTGGACAGCTTGCCATCCTTTTTGTACTCCAAATTGTGGAATGAACTTAACAGGGAGATTCATACTATTGATAACAGAAACTCATTTAAAAAGAGACTGGTGACACATTTCCTAGCATCATATTCCCAAAATGTTCAGTGCAACAATCAATACTGTCCTGTTTGTTCTGCCTAATAGCATGACCCTCTCTCTCGACGATTGTCCAGGCGTTATCGTTGAACAGACTCCTGAATTATTCTGGTTCATTCATGTCCTGTGTCAGCTTCATATTTTGCAAAGCATGTGCTAGTTACATGTTTTGAGAAACATGTGCCTGACCTCATTTACTGACTTCATGCTGACTGATGCCAACCACTGGAACTATATATGAAGTATGTCCCATGGTCTCGTCCTTTCCTGAACTCCTGAGCACTCTGGTCGAGTCAGTCATGTTCATTTGCAACATGACTTTATCATGTACATTTTTAATAAAACCAGCACCGGGAGATTAGGCAAAAACTTGTACCCTCGCTTCTAGTCCTCACTCTCACATCTCTCAATTAGGCCATAAAAACTCCATACCTATTATTATTATTTCTCAATATCAGAGTGCAAATTTATTTGTCCATATCACAAAATTCCTTATAAACATAATACTTATTAATACATTTCCGACTAACTGTCATAGTCATCAGCTAACTTAGAAATTATTTTCCAATTATTATTATTCTTATTAATATTATTATTATTATTATTATAACTATTATTAACCACTTTGCTGCTTGTCTGGATTTTTGTTGCAGTTTGGCTGGAGAATACCTAATGGCTCTCTCCTGCAAATTGCAACAGTTCTGAATATAGTCAGACAACCTGAACTTGTCATTCAGTCTTATATCGGTTACTTGTACTTTTAGTATAACCCTTTGCCCAACGTAATGGCCAAAACCAGCTAGCGATATATATAAAATTCTCCCAAGTTTTATCATGTTTCAGTTTTTGTCTTTGAGATGGGGCTTATGGCCCCTCATTGGAATGAGCTCATTCCAGTGAGGGTTGTAAGTATTTATTGTGCAAGTGATGTCTGTTGCTAGCCATGGGTGAAGAGTTGATGGATAAACCAGATTCCAAATAAATGGATTAAATTAAATATTTTATATTCTATAGGAGATGCTTCTTAAAAGTAAATTCTATTTCTCGCATCTCCTTTGAACATAAACTGCTACTAGTATAATTGTCACTTATCATTCCTTTGAATAAGTTAAGACTTATCGTTACTGAACTTGTTATGACTACATGTTTGTTTTTTTTTGCATTTAATAATATGACTATGTTGAATAAACCATTGAACACATCATTATGATTTTGGGGGGTGTCAGGTAGACAGCCAATCTGGCTTTGACACCTCCCTGCTGTGTACTTTTCAATTATGACTGTTCGTACATTTTTGTATATATTAGTATCACATTATTTATTGTATGGCATGCATGTACATGCACTGCAAATAAATCAATCAATCAACTTTGGTCAGGTAAGTGCCTCAGGCCGCATGGGGCATCTTGTTTATAACTTCACCTGACTAAAAGTCAGAATGAGCTATAGTGATCACTCACTGTCCATTGTCCATGAGCATGGTGTTTGCATCTGCCCCTCCTAAACAGCTGAACAGGTGATTGCTTGTTCTGACATTACATTTTGTTCTTTTCAAATCAAGTTTCCCAGCCCCATATAGGGAGGGGGTGAGGGAAAATGCCCCAAAGTTTGTTAAAAGTCTTCTCATGAACCGGTGGGTACAATGACTTGATATTTGGTATATCTTTCTTTTAAAGTGTAGAATCAATTTTATTCAAACGAAGTTCATGGAGCAATATTTGCCTTTGTAATGGAAAAGGGCAAGATTTTTGGCCCACCCAAAATTTCAAATTTTGTGAACCGATGGTCCGATTTGAACCAAATTTGGTGTATGGTATTATGGAGCAAAAAGTACTTGACTCATGCAGGAAGGGTGGGGGGTGGGGTGTAGGGTGCAAATTTTAACATATTGCAAAATTGGTAATATTCTCAAAACCTTCTGCAGAACCACCAGGCAGAATCTTTTGATATTTGGTATACAGCATCCTTGGGAGGTCAGATCTAAGTTGCATCCTTAGGGGAGGTCAGATCTAAGTTTGTTCAAATCAAGTCCCTGGGATTATATTTGGGCTTCCTATTGGAGCCCGAATTTTAACTTAGTCCAATATGAGGAATAATCTTTAAAAATCTGCTTCTGATACAATCAGAATCTTTTGATATTTGGTGTACATCATCCTTCGAGTTTGTTCAAATCAAGTCCCAAAATGTTACTTGTGTGTGTACCACCACTAGATGATATTATTATATGTATAGATTTCAGGTCAAGCTCCATAGGTCTAGGTCGCAGATAGAGGTGAAAAAATATAAATCAGCATGCATCTGTATGCTTCTGACCTCCCTTGGCACCACCACCCCTGGTTCCCCTCGGGAAACCCGGGACGTGAAGCAGTGCTTGTTGACTGTGGTAAACAAGCTCTGTTTCACTGGTAAAATAGGACCCAGTCACTAATGCTTGGGGTGTAAGTCCTCTAAAATAGGCAACATGGGGTATAAACAATTAACTGACCTTGACTTTATCTCCATATTGTATGTGACCTTAAACACCAATAAATAAATAAATACCACCCTGGTATGAATACATACACTATCATTGAATTTGTTTGTGTATGTGAAGGGTTCTTCAAATGATAAAAAGATGATGATTAATTATCATTGCTTTACAACTTGGAGCTCTGACTTCTCTTCAGTATATAACCGTCATCCAAAAATGAAAAAGCATATTTGGTTGATCACTTGCCATCATGTTCCAATGATGGGTTCACAAGCTATGTTTTGGAGTAAAAATTTGTTAAAAATATTAAAATCTGAATGGTGATCATTATTGCTGAATACAGCTGGCCGGGTATATACGTATATAAGTTAAGTTTTGGTAATATATTTTTTTTATCCATAAACCAAATGTAGTAAAATTTGACACATAGCTACCTTAGTGTACTGTCTAAAGAGTCTTTGGATAAAATTCAGTCGACCATGTGCGACGCTATATGCTTTCAACATATTTTTCGACAAAGTGTGCATCGATTGCACAACATTTCGTTTCAACTCGATTGAAAAGCAAAATGCTGCGAATGTCCAAAGTTGATAGGGGAAGGGCTATTGCTCTAATTGTGCAGGGCCAATGACAACGTCTCATCACTCATCAATTTGGGGTCATGAGTCAACAAAAGCTTGTTTAGTTGGGCGTCTCAGAGCCACAGGAAGATTAGCTGACCATCCCATGAGCGGACGTCCGTGCATTACATCACCGCGTCAAGATAGAAGCATATGTCTCTCACACCTCTGTAACCAATTTCAGATGCCGACAGAGATGGCGAGTCAGGCTGTAGGTACTAATGGTCGCTGAGTGTGTCCAAGAACAGTTAGGAGTTCAATTTAAGGCCACGACATCCCTACTTTGGTCTGCAACTTACACCCAGGTGATGTCAACATCGATTGCAATGCTCTATGGCTGCAGGCACATGCACCAAATCGGTTTCATTTGGCCTTCTAGGGACGTGTGTTATTCACCGACGAGTCTCCATTCACACTTTACAGGTCAGATGGACGACAACATTGCTATCAACGTTGAGGCGAGTGATATTCTGATGCATGTGTTAATGCAAACAACAGATTCAGGAGAAGGTCTGTTATGGTTTGGAGGGGGGGATTTCTCATGGCATGAAAACATCTCTCATAGTCATCCAGGACAATCTTACAAGATATCGGGATCAGGTACTGATGCCTCACGTCCTTCCACTTATCCATGCACATAACCTTATGTTGCAGCAGGATAATGCAAGGTTGCTATGGTTTGTCATGACTTCCTCAACCAAAACAATGTCCCAGTTCTCGAATGGCCATCCTACAGTCCAGATTTGTCCTCGATTGAGCATTTGTGGGATGAACTGGTCAGGAGGGTCAGGAAGCATGTCAACATCCCAAACTTCTTCAGGAGTGGAATAACATCCCACAAAGGATCATAGACAAATTGATGGGGTCAGTGGTAAGGAGAGTTGAAGCAGCGACTGAAGGCCGCGGTGGGTAAGCCTGCTATTGATTTTGATCAGGAAATGGCATAGGGTACCCATGTTTGAACGTTATCCATGCAATCGCTATCTGTGTTAAGACAACAAAACTCATCAAAATTTAATCAGTAATGAAGAAATAACATCAAAACCCAGACAATGAAATAATCATCCATAATGCATTTGAAATGTTTACCACAGAAAAAAACTTGTGTTTCTTTTTTTCTGCTAGAATAGTTGTTTCATAAAGTAAAGAGAGTTAAAAGACATCCATTCCCCATTTATATAAAAACACTCACAGTTCCACAAAAGAAGTAACTAAAACTTTTTGGAAAAGCATAAAATGTCCCCTTATGGGTTGAATCTGGAGGTTCTTCCACAGAAATCTTGCTTGTGTTTCTGATGGTTTTTCAGGGATTTAACAGTTACAGTCCATGTTCAAACTTGTACCGAAGAATTGGAAATCAAGAACATTATTCAATGATTCTGTCATATCTTGCATGCTCTTGATATGTCACATGTACGTGAATAATTCAGTGGAGTCCTTGTATGTAGTTAAGTTATCCAACATAGTTAGAATGACTTATTGGGATCATTAGCCTTTTTTATTCTTTTTAGTCAGACCTAAATTCTGGTTACTTCCCCTTAACCCACACTCATGAAATTTGGTACACTAATCCAAAATATTAATTGCTCACCTGGGCAACCATTTGTTTTCCGATATTGTATCCACGATGAAAGCGATGTGGATTTCAAAAGTGTAGAAGATTAAAGCTTGTTCAAGGGAAGTTGATAGGTCAATATTTGGGCTCTCTGTGGGGGCATATCCATTTTGGGCTCTGCACAAAATTTCTAGTTCAAGAACCGGTGGGCCAATTTCAACCAAATTTGGCATGTAGTATAAGTGGGTCCTAAGTAATTGATTGATGCTGCCCTGCCCCAAAACAATTTTCACAGCCCTGTGGTAACCCCAGAGGCTAAAAACAGAAAAAATTCAAAAGCCCATATATCCCAAATCAAAAGGAACAGAGAACTGTTACTTGGTATGAAGTATCCTTAGGACCAGTAGAAGGGATTGGTTAAAAAATTGCCACCAGTTCTATCATGATGCCCGGTGGAGGGTATTGAAATATGTTCAGTCAGCATTTTTGCAGTAGTTTATCCTGGAGAAAAATCTCATTCACTGAGAACTTAAAATAACATCAAGAATAACATTTTGTTCTTATCACAACAATTTGTTGTCAGAAACATTCTAATCTGTTATTATAATCAGAAAATGAAATTGTTTAGAAAATTTGATCAAACCCTTTAAATGCTGTGCACATATACTCTTCCCCAAAAAAGAAATGCAAAATGGGTATTGTCATGATAATGTGATACAAATAGTGATGAAGTGTGGCTGTAGATAAGGTTAACAACATATTGTGGTAGTCTAAACATTATGTAACATTTTGGACAATGGGGCATAAGTTTGGCCACCGTGACCCCCCAAAATATTGGAAATTAACGAAACAAAGTTTCCACTGAATGAATACCTGATCATGAAGTTGCACACACCAAGCATGTGAGTTGAGCATGTGGGGGGATAAATGGACATGGAAATCGGTCGGAATTTGCACAGCGTTAAAGGGGTCTTGCACATGCAAAATGCCACATTTGACCGAAGCTCAGAGAAATAATGCGATTGGCCACTTGGAAACAGGTGAATCAGCTTCGAATGTAGCGAGAGTGGTCAATGTCTCACTGAGCACCATCACACATCCATGGAACCGCTATCAAATCCAGGGAACAAGCAGGACCTTCCAAGATCTGGGAGACCCCGAGTAACCACTCCAGCTCAGGATCGATACATCCAGTTACGTCATTTATGGAAGAGAACAACCACAGCGACCTCTATAGCATCAATGCTACCAGGTCGGTGGAGAATTTTGGATCAGACCATTCGCAACCGTCTACACAAGGCAGGTCTGTATGCTAGATGGCCAGTTTGTGGCGTTATTTTGACCCCGCAGCATCATCGACAGCGACTTCAATGGTGTCATGCACAGGGCATGGCCTCATAAGAGACGGACAATGGTATGATTCAGTGACGAGTCACATTTCCTTCTTTGCTGAGTTGATGGACGATGCCATGTGTACAGATGTTGTGGAGAACATTTTCATGTAGCTGTGTTCAGGAGGTCGCCAGATTTGGTGGTGGTAGCATTATGATGTGGGAAGCCATCTCACACCCTGGTAGAATGGACCTCATCCATGTTGAGGGTAACTTGATGGCACAGAGATACAGAGATGCAATTTTGCATCCACACATGCTCCCCATTATGCAGAATGCCAATGCAATTTTCCAGCATGAGAATGCCCGACCGCACACAGCAAGTCTCACAACAGCTTATCTACAGGGTAACAACATCAAAGTCCTGCCCTCGCCCTGGAGATGGCCTGATTTGAACCCGATCAAACATCTTTGGGATGAACTGGATCGACGTGTGCAATGTCAATAACAACCTCATACTTTACTGCAGTTGGTCCAAGCGTTGCAGGAAGAGTGGGCCACCATACCTCAAGCGTCCAGCTGGAATCTGATTGCTTCAGTGAACAGAAGGTGCCAAGCAGTTTTGGACTCGGATGGCAGTCACTACTAGATATTGAGTTTGGATGGCGTCGACTCTTGACGTCTGAAACGTCTCCATTTGTGCTTCATTCATCCATTAAAACTTTGGATATGAATTGATTTTGTTCTCTATCTCATTGTCCCATTACGTGGGAACATCCCTCATCACAGAAAACCCATTTTGCATTTCTTTTTTTGAACAGTATATGGGTTTTTTTCTGGTCTCTTGGAAACATTTATCTGATTGTTGTAAGCATGTCTTTAATTTAACCCTCTCAAGACTGCAGTGTGGGTTCCAAAGATTTTATTGGTGCCATGATCAAACCCTTCCAATGCTGTGCACATATATGTTTTTTCTGGTTCCTTGGGAAAACATTGATCTGATTCCTGTATGAATATCTTGAATTTAACCCTCTCATGACTTCAGTGTGTTTTCCGAAGATTTTATTTCATGTTGAATCCTTTCACTGCTGTGCACATATATGTTTTTTCTGGTTTCTTGGAAACATTTTTCTGATTCCTGTATGCATATCTTTAATTTAACCCCCTCAGGACTGCAATGTGGGTTCCAAAGATTTTATTGATGCCATGATCAAGCACTTTCAATGCTGTGCACATATATGTTTTTTCTGGTTCCTTAGAAAAAAATTGATCTGATTCCTGTATGAATATCTTTAATTTAACCGGCTCATGACTTCAGTGTGTTTTCCAAATATTTTATTTTATGTTGAACCCTTTCAATTCTGTGAACATATATGCTTTTTCTGGTTTCTTGGAAGCATTTATCTGATTCCTGTATGGATGTCTTTAATTTAACCCCCTCAAGACTGCAGTGTGGGTTTCAAAGTTTTTTCTTGTTTCTTGGAAAAAAAATTCTTTAATTCCTGTAAGAATATCTTTAATTTATCCCTCTCAAGGCTTCAATGTAGGTTCCAAAGATTTTATTTCATGTAATACTGTTAACAAAAACCTTTTTCTGTTTTCTTTAAAAATATTTTACCCCCAAAATAAGCCTCCATAAATTCTCTTTCTGTTTCATTTATTTTTGAGTCTTTAACCATTTTCACACAGACTTGAATTTACTAGTGGCAGTAAAATTCTGTTTCTCTAGTTAGAAATCTTTCTTATTCTTTAAAACCACTGGGGCAGATTCATTCATTTATGGCATAGACCATCTTTGGAGTAAACCTTTTCTCCTTTGTTCAAATGAAGCTGCTGCCATCTTCAGGCTGGTGGAATTTACTCTTCTGATTTTTCCCTCCAAATTACTATATCCCTTAGGGTGGGATTAATGCTCCATAAGTCTAATATCCTTTTAAAATCCTCTTTTTTATAAGCCACTTGCAATAATGCTTAGATTTCTTGTTTGGAACTTACTTCAGTGATGCAGATTCACTTTTTTTCAAAGAAACTCAGTAAGTCAAAATTTGGGCTCCCAAATTTTAGGCTACCGTCAAAATTTCTATTTTCAGATTCATTGGGCAGATGTGAACCACATCTGTCATGTAGTATATAACTGGGTCATAAGTATTTCACTTTTTTTTTGGGGGGGGGTGGTGGAGAGAACCACAATAGTTGAAAACAAAACAAAAAATTTGTTCGGTTGTTGATTTTTAAGACTTCACAGAACAGAGCTTGCTAGAAAGCTTTCCTAGGACCAGAAGAAATGAAGGGCCAAAAAAGTTGCCTTTGGATGTGTCATAGCAAATCTAAAAATTGCTCTTTCTGCTGATCATTTACTGATACACGCATCTCTTTTGACAGCTTGAGCCAGATGAGCAGTTTAATCTCACTTGAGCCTCTGGTTTCAGATCCCACCAGTTTGACGTTTTTTGTGCCACTTCAGTATTTTCTAATTAAAAACACTGATTTTGTGATTTTCATATTTCAGAAAGCTACAGCTTTCAGACTTCACACATCTTTTTCCAGCTGTCTGAAGTTGATTCATCTGGTTTGACTTTTGGGAATTTCAACACTTTGTTGGAAGGAGCCAGTTTATAAGCACATTTTTCCACTATACCAATAGCCCAGACTAGCTGGTGCAACCCAATTTATTACCAGGGCCAAACTCAAATTTTGAATCCCCTAAACCCCCAAATTTTGCCAAAAAACTTAAAAACGAGAAGACCAGTATGGTCCTCCATACTTTTGCACAATGCACAACTTGTTGTCAAGGACAACAATAGGCTACCGCCATCTTGTCATTCTGATGTTTGGCCCATGTCAGATCAACACGTATCCTGACTTTTGTGCTATAAAATCCTAAAGTATAATGTAGCCAGACACGATTTTGAAGTGGAATGGTGGAATAATTGCAGCAGAATCTAGCTGAATATAGACATTGAGTTTTTGAACATTCAGGGCTATAACTTCATTGAAATTAAATAATATTTCCTGTTTTTCCCGTTTTCGGGATATGCACCTGATTTGTTCATTTTTTGTTTATCATTATGTGTGTGTTCAGTGTTCACCTTTTTCCCCTTGAATCCTCTCATTAGATTTTTAAGAACTATTTGCCATTTGCAAATTTGTTATTAATTAAAATTCTTCTTAAAAATCTTAGATAATTTACGGAATGTGGATTATTCGTACCCCCTTTGTCACGTACCGGTTATTTTTGACATAGTCGGGTGTGTCTGTTTGCCATTACCCTTCTCTATGAGGAATCTTCTGGGGAAGTTTCTCTATTGTTAAGGGTATTCTTGGGATACCGGTTGTCTGACCTGGGCCTTTGTTGTGCCTGTTTTGGACTTGGTTACCGGCTCCTATTCAGTTTAAAATTTTTGCCTCGGGCATATGTGTTTTATGAAGTCCTCATGTTAGAAATGTAAGAGGAAGAAGTCCTCTCTTGATTCTCATTCATCATGTTTGGCTTGCACTAGTTGCTCGGAAGATGGTACCTGTGCAACTTGCTGTTCTTGGGATTCCAAGCGATGGAATTCCCTCTCAACTTATGTATGTGTTGGCAAAGCACCGATTTCAGTGCTTTCGCCTAAGGTAACTAATCAAATTTAGTTTCCATTTCAGAGGAACAAGAACATGGTATTGGTCATGGTATAACATCAAGTTCTGTGCTGCCGTCGTCTTCAGATACAGAGCATGTTGACTTACGAGGTATCACAGAATACTCGGTACCTCGGGCAAGCAGACGGTCAAGTAGCTCGACCGGTGTAACAGAGCCTTTAATTAGTGCTTCAGTACCGGGAAAATCTGTAGCGGTCCAGGATACGGACAATCCTCTGTTCAGACGACTGCACGTAAGGGGAAGCGGCCAGTCAAATTGAAAGGTGCATCAGTAGCGAAGCATTCTTCTGTTTTGGGGACAAAACAGAAAGATTCGACTTTTATTGCCAGTTCCGCTGGTGGTCCGGTAGAAAATGCTTCGGAACCAGTTGTTTCTGATGTACCTTTCTCTGCCAGTGCGGCTGGCAGTAATCTTGATATAAAAGCCTCTTCTTTGTCTGTTTCCAGGACTCAGCACAGTAGACTGCATGCTAGTCGGCAAGATCCAGAGGTAGAGAGTCAGAGCCAGGATCTGGCTCTCTCTAAGGCTAGCATTTCGAGGCAAACGTCTTTTTCTAAAAGACGGACACAGGGCTCTGTGTCAGATCACCTTCCGGAGCCAAAAGGCATGGACCGGGGGTGAACATAGCCTCGAATACGGAATTGCTGGAGCAAATTGCCCAGCTAATTGCACACTCCCAGCAGCATAATATGCGGCCATCATCGATCTCCGATTTGGATGATTCGGACGGTGCTGGATCGGCAGAAAGAAGGGTTTCCTCAAATAATCAGTTTGTCAATAATAGACCAGACCAGGAACCTCTAGCTGGTAGTGTTAGGGAGTTTGATGAAGACGAGACTGACACTACATCTTTGGCTGAGCAACATATGGAAACTATGAGGTTCCTGCAGGATTTTTCACTTGAATTAATCCTTCTGGTCGAGTTCTGCACCTTCTAGAGCCAAGCACCTGTCTTCTTTGGACAGGGAGGTCATTAAGTCGAAGGAAAGTACCCTTCTGTATCCGTCTCAATCAGTCCAAGCGTTAGATGCATTTGATTGTTGTGACGAAGCTATTGCTGACCTGGCTCAGGCTAGAAAAAGTTCTTTCCTTTCGGAAAGGAAGCTTGACCAACCATTTAGAGGCAATACCTTCTTAAATACGGTAGGCGAGAATTGGATGATGGAGCTAGGGTCTTAGGTATGTCTCTTCCGTCATCGTGTAGCGTTAGTTCTTTTGTTATAGTCACTTGCATTGAATCTAGCAGAAGTATTTTAGACGCTATGTCATATGCCGATCATATTTGCAGGGCATTGGACGGCAATTTGGAATCTGAGAGCTTACAGGAGTTGTTATCTCCTTTCAGAGTGCTCTCTCGCGCCATCATCCATCATGTATACATCATCCCACTTGGCTCTTTCAGTAGCGAATTTAGAGTTGGTCAGGCACGATGCTGTCCTTAAATCGACGTCATTTATTGACGACAGTGTTAAGAGCTCTCTAAGGGCCACTGCCGTTTCGGGCTCTTCATTATTCAATGATCAGTTAAAAGCTGTATTTGAAGATGCTTCTAAGAAAGCTACAAGTCAGCTTTTGTTGCACTCAGCTTCGCAACCTCAGCCTTCCACAAGTGGTACTCTTCAGAGAGGTAAATTTTTCTCCAAGAGAGGCTCAGCCCATGCTGCTTTTAAAGCTAATCGTGGTCGTGGTGGCTTGAAACAGGGGAGCGATTTCAAAAAGGGGATGACGCAGTCGGAAAATAACAAAACGCGTAACCCCACATCGACGTCACAGAGGGGTGCGAGAGCTTCATGTGGTTTCTCGTATAAGCCTCGTAAGTCCTACAAATGAAGATTTCGATCTCTGTTCTCCGGTGGGCAGAAGGCTTTCAATATTCGCAAGCAACTGGAACAAAATAACTCAGGATCTTTGGGTTTGAGACGTTGTAAAAAATGGTCTAGGTCTTTCGTTCCAGAGAAAACCTCCATTAACGCGGATTCCACGTTTTGTGAACCTTCCACCAAATATAAGAGAGAGGCTTTGATTTCAGCAGTAGACTCTCTCCTACAAAGGAGGCAGTAGAGGTCATAGAGAATCCCAATTCAAAGGGATTCTACAGGCATCTTTCTTCTTGTGCCGAAGCCAGACGGCTCGTACAGGCCGGTCATCGATCTCAGTTGGATAAACAAGCTAATAATTGCTCCAATTTTTATATGGAGACAATTCGATTGGTGAGAGGCATCATCCGAGTGAACGATTACGCCGCAAGTATAGACTTCCGTTTCGTGGTTCAAGGAGAAGTATACCAGTTCAGAGCAATGTGTTTTGGCTTGAACCCTGCTCCGTGGGCATTCACTCGGGTGGTGAATGCGGTGATGAGCCACTTTAGAGCTCTTTCGGCTTCGATGATGTTGGCATATCTGGACGACATTCTTCAAAGGTACGAAAATTTTCATGCCCTTCAAAGCGACGTTCAGAGTCTGCTATCGCTGCTACGACAGCTGGGTTTTATAATCATTCTGTCCAGCTGTTGAATCTCACCGAAAAGGTTCTTCTTTTCTCTCAAAAGAATCAGATTCTGATATCGATTCATCATATTCCAGGTCGTCTCAATGTAATAGCAGATTCTCTATCGAGAAAGGATCGCCTGCTACCTTCAGTATGAGTGTTGAAAAAATCTGTCTTCAATCAGATTTGCTTCCAGTGGGAACATCCAATGATCGATCTTTTTGCCACGAGTCTGAACAATCAGTTACAGACTTTTGTGTCTCCATGCCCGGACCCTCAAGCTTATGCAGTAGACGCTCTGTCAATTTCATGGAACGGGATAATAGGGTATGCTTACCCTCCAGCTCCCCTCATTCAACAGATCTTGCTAAAGATAAAACAGTCTTCTTGCAAGATTCTACTGGTTGCAAGTCTGTCGGCTCACAGACGGTGGATAATTCTTCTCTGGGAACTTCTTTGGGACCTTCCACGGAAGTTACCACTTCTCCGGGATCTTCTGACACAGGGGAAACTCCGTCAGCTTCTTGCACGAAAAACAGTTTTCCAGATGAGCAATGGACACAATTTCTAACTGTAGGAGGACCTCCTCTTCATTAAATTATGAAGCGAAGTGGAAGGTTTTTGTTCGTTGGTGTGAATCACAATTGATTGATTTTTTTAACCCAACTATTCCTCAATTAGCTAACTTTTTTATTTATCTTTTTGATGAAGTTAAGCTACAGCCAGTCACTATTAAGGGCTATAGGTCTATGCTCTCTAACACCTATGCACACCAAGGGAAATTAAACATTGGGTCACATGTATCTTTAAATAATTAATGAGGAATTTTTCTGTGAATAGACCTCGTACCTTGAGACTAGTCCCTAAGTGGAATTTAGCTGGGGTTCTTCTGAAACTTCAGGAAGCACCTTTTGAACCGTTAAATACTGTTGAGTTTAAATTTCTTACTTATTACACGTTTTTTCTTTTAGCGTTTGTGTCAGCTAGAAGAGTTAGTGAGCTTCATGCTTTGTCTGTTGAAGACTCTCATTATCGTAGTGTTGGTAATTCTATTACTCACACTACGAAAATGGGATTCTTAGCTAAGAGTCAGGTTCCGGACAAACGGCCTAGCCCTATTCTTATTAAAGCATTACCGTCTTCAGATGGTCAGAGACCTTTGTTGTGTCCAGTAAAAGCGCTTAAGATTTATAAGGAGCATTCTAGTTTTATTAGAAGAGGTAGGAAAAGATTATTTGTTTCTCTTAACAGAAATGATATTTCTGTTTATTCAATATCTAGATGGATTGAGTTAGCTATTCGGTCAGCTTATGCTTTGTCTGTGAATCAGAGAATAGCTTATAAGATTTCAGCTCACGAAGTTAGAGTTTAGCTTCTTCTTGGGCTTATGCTAGTAGTACTTCTTTCAAGGATTTGATGCAAGCAGCTTATTAGACACAACAGACGACTTTTACCAAATTTTATCTTCGAGATTTAGAATCAATTTCGGATGATCTCAAATCTTTAGGACTGTTATCGGTAGCTCAGAAGGTCATCCATTCTAATTAGGATTTTCATTCAACTTTCTGTTTGGTCTGCTCTAGCACTGTCTCCAGTCTGCTACCCTCTTCATTTTGAAGTGCACATGTAGTTACTTTCAAAACAAGGGGAAGGGGTCGGGGGGATGGTATTTCCAAATAGTCATCTGGCTTTATAGTGAAAAACATGGACATACCTCCTTTGTGATAGTATCCTGGGGCCGGTGCTATGGTAGTTTTAATGTGTAGCTTGATATGAAGCGTTATTGTATATGTCATGTGTCAAGACGAGCTTTTCTATACAATACTCAGACATTTTTAATGATTTATAAAGAGTCTCATTTCTCTGGACTTCTTTATATTTTGGCTTCCTTTATCAAATTAGCATGATGGGTTATGCTAGGCCTTAAATAGAGTTACACCTATATTTTCATTGTTTTTCTGAAATAGGAGCAATGAATATTAAGTACTAGGCCTGCCTGCCTGTTTATTATTCTCAGCTAGTCTGGGCCATTGGTATAGTGGAAAAATATGAAAGATGTATACCAATTTTAATATTTTTAATACTTACCAATGGCCCAGACGGGGATGGCCCTCCCTGGAGTAGACACTCCTTCCTCACCGCTGAGTTTTATTACAGTTCTTATTAACATTTAACAGGCTCAACAATAAAGAATGTCAAGATGGCGGTAGCCTATTGTTGTCCTTCACAACAAGTTGCGCATTGCGCAAAAGTATGGAGGACCATACTGGTCTTCTCGTTTTTAAGTTTTTTGGCAAATTTTGGGAGTTTAGGGGATTCAAAATTTGTGTTTGGCCCTGTTAATAAATTGGGTTGCACCAGCTAGTCTGGGCCATTGGTAAGTATTAAAAATATTAAAATTGGTATAAATTTTTCATTTTTTTCAAAGAGTTCAATTTATAGTTTACTTTTAAATATATCTTTCTGAAATTTTGGGAATATGATCTCTGCAAAAAAACGTATCTAAAAATATGTTGCCGTACAAGGAAATTCTCAGCCATTATACTTGAATGCTGAGATGACTTCATAGAGGGTCATATGCTGAAAAATTAAAATGTGTCAGATTTTTCTTAAATTTTAGGTTTTGTAGAGCTAAAAAATTAGGAGATAGCTGTTTTTTTGTTTTTCGATTTAACACCATTTTGACGTTTTTACGTCCCCTTCGAGTTTAGCCTATTTTCTTTATTCTTAATTAAAAGCCCTATGTTCTTGAGTTCTAATTGCCACAAGAAACATATTTAAAAATGTTGGGCCATTCTAGAAATTCTCCACCATTATACCCAAATGTTGAGGTGATATATCATAGAGGGTCGTACGATCAAAAATTAAAATGCCTCAGTTTTTTCTGAAATTTTAGTATAGCCATGTACGTGCGTGTTTAAGCATATGAAGTTTTTTCTCAGTGGATTCCGGTAGTCTTGGGCATCCTTTTTAAGAGTCCACTGGCTGACGCACTGGCAATCGTAGGGAATTTGAGAAATCTGGATAAAACAAAGATGGTGGTCAGAATGGCCGCCTTTCCAACAAGAAGGTGGTCTTTACCCTATGGAGTGGGAAAAAGATATGAAAACGTAGCATTTGCATAAAGATTGGGTTTTTCTGGAACAAATTGTGTATTTTAGCTAAATGTTTGATGGTGACATCAAAGATGGCAACCAAGATGGTGGCTTAAAATCGCAAAAATTTTAGTTTTCACTTAATTCCCACAAATGACCCTCAATATATGGAGTCTGGTGTTACATTGGACATAAATACATATTTGCCAAATTAGCTCTTCATTCCTATCCATTCCAACAAAAATAGGCATCTTAGAACTTGCTGCTCCATTTGTTTGTGGGATGTAGCTCGTGTTGCATTATGTAGGCTGCAGTGTGACCATGGAAATAGCGTTTTCTTCAGAAGATAAAATAAACTGAAATCACCATCACTAATGAGGGTCATATCCAAGGAATGGAATAGTGGAGTGCTGAATTACTAATGCAACTTTGTACCTGATACAGGAACGATTCACAAATGTTTAAATCAGTCCCGATCACTCCCCTGTCCCCAAGGACAACTTTGTCACATATCAATCAAGATTTGAGAAACAATGACTCAGAAGTGATACAGTGCATGTAGTCCAGGCACATTAGACATAAAAATGAGAAAGTAAGGAAAAAAATCGGAGAAAGCTGATTCTTTTATATGTTTCCGGGACACACATTGCGGATAAAGTGTGAAAAGTCCCCGCGAATCCGAGTTGAGCTTTTTTAGTTATAGCGTTTTTTTGATAAAAAAAAAAATTTTTTAAAAATTCGACCCAGCTCCATATTTCTCATTCTTATTCGCCTTAGTAGGGTGAGAATCATAAATATCGTGCTGAATTATATTGAGAATACATATCCCCAACAGAAAATGCCAACTTTGTACCAATCCTCACACTCAATGGTGAAATATTCACGAAAATGTACAAAATTACGAAAAAAAATTTATTGTTTTCATACACACAACGGTACACAACGTCCATTAAATCAAATCTACGACTACTTTGGGAGTTAAATTATATATCAAAAATTGCAGAAAAGCAGTGGCTTTATAATGATATATAACAATAGTCATTTATTCCATAATGAACTGGTGAAACGTGTGAAATATTAACCATACCCCCTAAACTGAAATTCAAACGGCATCGACTTTTCTCATTCAAATACCGTATTATAGCATCATTGTTTCAATTTCCATGTTCGATTAAATCACATAATGTGGTGTTCGTGTCTTCGTCAGATAAGTTGACAAAAGTTTTCGTTAGACTCGGCGGCTTCCATATGATTATGTCATATTTAGGGGCAATTGGTTCGATCATGGCTGGTAGCGGCTTGGATGAACTTTTGGGGGACTGTTTATGCTGGTGGGTCAATCCATCATTTGATCAGTGGTCATGCATATTCAAGAGCAGTTCGTGCCCATTTGCTAACACAAATTGCCATTACAAAACTTGTGTTTGAAGAAAGCCGAACACTAGATAACATAGACTGCACTGAAGTCAATGAAATATTCTGTGGACTTGCCAGAGGTGACTGTACAACAGCTGACGCTGTCAATCAAGAAAGTGTCAACCATCTACTGTCAAAATTACACGAACTGCTCCAGAATGCGTCCATAGGACGCACAGGAAAGCTTTGGGTACAATACTACGAGCAAATAGGTCTTCTCCAGTTGTTCTTGAGAGCAGAGCACACAGGCGACTGGGAACTCCACACATATTGTGTTCGCAATATGATTCCAGTATTTCACGCAGGTGGTCATTTTGCATACGCAAAAAGTTCTCATCTCTATTTGCAGCAGATGAATGAGCTAACAGAAATAATGCAACAGGATGATTTGAAGTTGTTCACTGAGAAAGGTTACTTTACCATAAGGCGCTCAGATAAATTCTGGGACGGGATATATTCTGATCAGACCATAGAGCAGTGTTTAATGAGAATGTTCAAGCTCCCTGGTGGTCTCACACATGGCAGGGGAATAACCGATAGCACTGTTGCGAAATGGGTACATGGACTACCTCTTTGCCTTCCGATATGTAATGCTCTCGAAAATTTTGTTCATGTTCACACTGGTCATGGCGAACAACATCGGGATCTCCGTCAAAGTTCACAATTGACTGATGCCAATGATATCACCAAATTATTGAACTGGCTCAGAGTGCATTCCCCCTTTCAGAATAGAGATCCACTACAATTAGTCTCTATAGCGACCGGGCTTGTGGCCGACGAAACTGTGAACTGTGACCAAGTTCGCAAAATTGGTGAATGTTGCGTATCGAATGTTGTAAGCAAAACGTTCAACAGCATCAAACTACGACGTGTTGACACTGTGAAGTCTTTCGCATCGATGGAAAATAGCATCAAAGTCCGTGGAAGTAAGGTAGTGATTGACCCCACAATTCTGTTCAACCGCATCACATGTGTTATTCAGTCACAAGCAGAGATGGAAGAGTATCTCAAATATGAACTCGCCCCGAAACCACCAGCATTGTTTGATTCTGCTGGAATGAGGAAGACACAGAAAAGCACGCTCGGTAAGATCCTCAAAACATACGGTTCCGAGCAATCTAAAATCCCAGAACATTCTCTGTTTGTTGTAGATGGTGGATTTTTATTGAGGGCAGTTGTATGGCCTAAACAGTCATCATATAAGGACATATGTACATCATATTCCAATTATCCAGTGAGACATTTTGGGGCGAACGTCGTGGTTGTTTTTGATGGTTATGTTTGTACAATGTCGACAAAGGGCATGGAACAAGCCCGTAGATCTAAAGACAGGTATTCCATTGATATCAATATCTCACCCGAGTTACCAGCCACCACACCCCAATCCGATTTCCTTGCAAATGCCAAGAACAATTATTTATTTATTTATTGATGTTTAAGGTCACATATTTATGCACAATGGCTAATTATGACCGTGACAGTTTTACGGGTGGAGGAAGCCGGAGTACCTGGAGAGAACCACCGAGCAACGACGAGCAGCTGCCAGCTCCCCAACATCGTAACTCGCGTTAGATTGGTTGGAGACATGCGCACCATCGACGTGCAGTACGCCATAGTACACGGCGTCATCGTGCCCCCACGCGGGAAATGGAGATGAAGTGTCTTGCCCAAGGACACAACGCGGTTGCCGCAGGTGGGATTTGAACCGAGGACCTCTCGGCTTGCAGCCTGCACCTCTACCAACTGCGCCACCGCGCTCCCCTGCCAAGAACAAAACCCAACTGATCGATCTTCTAATGCAGGAGCTATCTGCTATCAATATTCAGTCCAAGCAGGCCGAGGCTGATGCTGATGTACTGATAGCCGAAACTGCACTTGACATCGCTCAAGATGACAACAATGTTGTCGTTGTGGGAACAGACACAGACTTGTTAGTCATTCTTACCTCTCGAGTTCAACCGGGACGGGATGTAATATTCACATGATGTATTCCATTACCCCAAACTTACTAATTTCAGTTAGTGAAATAGCAACCAAAATGGGTGACCATAGAAGCAACCTCCTTGTAGCACATTCTATAAGTGGTTGTGACACTACTTCTGCACTCTTTCGAGTTGGTAAGAAGAAAGTATTCAGTACAATTGTCTCCGATGTTACTAGCGACTCACAACAGTATGTCAACACAATTTTGGCAGATGACAGTACACCAAGTGCAGTAGCCGCTGCCGGGGAACAACTTCTCCTGATCTTATACGGGAGTAAAACTGTTTCCTCTCTCGACCAATATAGATATGTCACTTACAAGCGTTATGTAGCAAAATCTAAACTGAATAAACCCATCGACCTAGCCTCACTCCCACCAAGCAGCGATGCTGCACAACAACATGTCTACAGATGTTATCTCCAGGTCCAACAATGGCTGGGCACTTCGTTTCCTCCGACGGATTGGGGGTGGTCGCTAGACAATGGACTTCTTGTACCAACTGCAGCCACAAAGCCATGTGCCCCCGATAACCTACTGAATCTGATCAGTTGTGGTTGCAAGAGTGCTTGTACAAAAAGGTGTGGGTGTAAGAAGGCAGGACTCTCTTGCTCAGGTTTGTGTAATTGCAGTTCGGATTCTTGTAACAACCACAGAAACACTGTCCTGTCGGAAATTTCTGAGTTCGATGAATAATATGTATATAGGTCATGTCATTTCTGTATATAGCGTTGATAATAGTCAATGTAACTTAATCCATGTTGATTGATTTGTACATTCTGTAAATATTATTTATTGATTTTTGTACATTCTGTAAATATTATTTATTGATCTAATGCTGCCAGACACAGACGTGTCTTTTCGGTCCCAAGCCCGAAAATAGTTGAGTTCTCATGCTGACGAATTTTATGCCAAAACGGGAACTCGGCCAGAAGCAGAGGGGGTCTTCCATAATGTCTATTTTGTAAGCAATGATAAAAGTCTTCAAATGGTGGTGGATTTTTTATCGTCTGTCCAACTAACATCCCGTTCTGTACTACGACCCTTTGGGCAAATCCGTTAGGAAAATCGTCATTTTTTGCGTAAATCCGATACGTTTTTGTGAATTTTCAATAATTTTTCGCAGAAATTGTCACAGAATGCACATTTTCCTCTTGGTAAATGTATATTAGACATTATGTAGCTCGACATACGCGTAAACAAAAAATACAGTTGAATCAATTCGAGGTTACAAAGTTCGTGCGATTTTTTTAAATTTTTTTCAAACGCGTTTTCGAAAAAAGGCTGTAGAAAAAAAAGCTCAACTGGGATTTTAGGGGACTTTTGTCTAATCGTTCAGTGACATGTACTCGACATTCCCTGAAAAAATCAGCTTTTTCCGATTTTTTTCCCTAGTGAAACCTAATGTTCTTGGGCTAATGTACCAAATCGGAACTGACAGAAAAGGTTGATCCCGGAAAATGAAGTAGATGGGACGAAGGGAAATATTATGACACCTCAACGTTGAAAAAAATATATTACATTTGAGTCTGGTGGGCTAGCAATGGGAAGCCCATTCATCGCTGTGGGCTGATTCATTTTCTCTACCCAAGCATGTTTGTTCATTGCAACATTCCCATTACAGGAACAATATATAGTACATGCCAATCTCGAAGCACTGCAGCTGCACCTAGTTGTTCTGCCTGCATGGCTGCTGACTTGCACATGAACATCTTATCATGCGCAGGACTGACATGTCTGTTGAAACAGTCACAGACAATAGCAACTTTGAGTCAGAGTCTGTGGGATCCAAGTTAGGTGGACCCATGTCAAAGGCATTCTTCCAAATGCAGGCCTGAAGATGCGCTCACTTTATATTCTCTGTCAACGACTCATTACTTGGAGGTAGGCTGCAAAGACTGGGACCTTTCATTGAACCTTTTCTCTCTATGTTAGATGTCCAAACTCTAATTCTTGCATCAGACATACATGTACATAGTGTAGTACTAGGGCTCAATGGGCTCTGTCAAACAAGATTGAATTGGTTAAATTCCTAGTTGCATTATGGGAAAAATTTGCACCTTGAACTTTAGATATTTCGACATCAGTGTGCAGGGGGTTAATTCCCATGGGTTGAACTTGGCTACAGCCGCTAACTTCACGTACGTTAGCGTGGCTAAGTACATGTACATCTTATAGGAACCTCATTATTGTAATGTTTGGTTGTTTTTGTATTATCAGGATTCGGGTCATGTAGATTTTGGTCCGTTCTCAACTCAGTAACTCAGTATACATCAAAAGCAGCGAAGACGTTAAGCTGTGTTAGTTTCTGCATTACTTAACTCGAATATTGATGCAGTGCTCATTCACACAAATTGCTTTTACTTCATTCCAACTTCCAAGTACCAATGCCGAACAATGCAAAGAAACTAAAGAGGTTTTCCTCCCACAGTTTTCTAACATACTAATGGGAGCACTCCAGGCGACATGCCCCCATTATTGTGTTAGAAGATTCTGGAACTGGGAGCGGGCCTTAGGCCCATAGCTGGATATTTCAGTTGTAGAGATGGGGCGTGAACAGGTTACAAGTTAAAACAGCTCTAATTTGCAAAAGACACAAAATGAACCTTTAATTTCCCATTCTAGAAACTCAAAATGTACATGTTTAACAGGTTCAGATAAGAAATTGAAAACTAAAAGGAACAAGTTCACAAATCACAACCTGGGTTCAATTAAATAGTATAAAACTTTTACAATTGTAATTTCCGAAATTGTAAATGTTATGTGCCACAGTAAATGGTAGAAATTGTTTGCTGGTACCCTAAGCAACGTGGAAGTTTACCTTTGGGTGAACTGCCTCGTCGCTTGATGTACTATCAGTTTATCAAACAATTTTGACCATTTACTGCAGAGTATAAAATTTTCTATTCCAATAATTACAACTGTAGAAGGTTTATATTATATTGTTGTCCCTGCTGAACGTTGGGATACAGTACAGACCAAAACTATTAGAATCTCAGAACAACAAATCTATGTTCTTCTTAGTCCAGATCAACAAAGATGTGTTCTGATTCGACAAACTTAGTCTTTTGTCAGTGAGAATGTTACCAGCAGCAGAGTTAACACATTCAGATGAGGTATTAGTGGCTTGAATTGACAGAATAGAGCCTGCAGCTCTTGACAATAATGGGAACTCCAAAGAGGAACTCGACCAAAAATTCAAAGGATCACCATCCAGTGAAAGAAGAGGCCTTGCTGTGTAAGTTTCAATTTCCACATTCAGCTGTTCACGAAGACTCACAGTGCCCTTTACGGCTAGTAATCTGCTGTTCAGCTTGTCTCGCATGAGAAAACATCAACTGATTCAGACTTGTATTAGAGTCTGATTTTGAAATTTTAGGTGGTGTCTCATCTAACTCGGTGGAACTGTCACCCACGCTCCGTGCTTCGTTGATATCACACTGACTGATGGTTGGACCTTCAAGCCCAAGGGTAAGAATTCCTTCAATGAACAACTTTGCATTCTCAAAACACTCAACCGAACTCATGGTATTTTTGAATCGTGGATCTAGCAGAGTTGCAGCATGGAGTTCTGGGAGGCTTGGATCAAACCTAGTCGAGATCTGTTTGACAAGCTCTTGTTGGAATTCCTTCACACCTTTGGCCTCAGTCTTCTGAAGCTGATCCTATAAAATTGAAATACAAGGAACAATCAATGACTGCTGTCAGTGCTTAAGATTCCAGTAGCTTCTGCTGGTGGTCTAAGTATGGAAATAACAAACTTGAGGGTGTCAGCCATTGCTGAAGTTAAACACTGAGGTGGATCCGTTGCACATTGGCGTCATGGGTGACACTCAACCAAGGCGAGAGATATGGGTGTTGTGTTAGCTTCAATCCACTCCAATAGTTTGAAGGTGTTACTGAATCTGGTGACCACATCTAGTGGGGGGTTACTCTCTGCTAGGCCTTGTTCCTTTTTGTGTTTGTGCAAACACTGTAGTCCAACACTTGACGAGTTAAAGAAGTTGGCCATTCTGTACACCAAGGAAATTAGTTTCTTGATCATTGCCTGCACATCAAGGGCTGCATTAATTGCCATTTGTAACTTATGGGCAGTACACCCGAGCCATATGAGATCGAGCATTCTAACTGTAGCTGGCATAACACTCGTTGTGTCAGTTGTGGCAAACAGTATTTTGCTGTTGACTTCTAAATCTTGTTCTAGCAGCTGTTCACGTATTATATCAGCTGTACATTTGGCAGTATGGTCAGCATCTCTATCCTCAAGGTTTATGACTGACAGACAAATACTGTGTAATTTCCAGTCAATGGATACATAATGGATAGTTATGACGAGGTAGTTGGTTTTATTATCAGCTTTCCAATGATCAAATGTTATATTTATTTGATTATTCCCACTTTCTGACTTTATTTTGGCTGTCCACTTTTCCTCCAACTTGGTTTTATGATCTCCTAATTTCCGGGTCAGTGTCATTGGGTGGGGTGGGGTGTATTATTCTATATAATATTATAATAAAAATTCGAAAAAGACTGAAGTCAGATAAAAAACTGAAAAGATAAAAAATTTATAGTAATTTATATATTTTTTATACTTACCAATGACCCAGACCTAGCTGGCGCCAACTCCAAAACACATTGTAGAGTAACTGCATTTATTCTATTATATCTTGTTTGACAGAGCTCCAAACAAGATTATAATAGATTAACTGCCTTTATTGGATGTACTGAGGCCAAATAGGTCTATAAACAAAGGAAAACTGGGGAGTGTCGGTAATTTATCGACAGGTTACAAGATTTTTTATTCAATTAACAGGAGTTTACTCTATAACCTATATTCAATTAACAGGTCAAATTTGTACTGGAGGTATGGTAAATGGTTTTGTGTTGGGAAAATTATATTCAATTAACAGGGTTAATCAGTTAAGAGATATCCAATTAAGTGGGCTCCACTGTAGTAAGTCAGTTTCTGGGTTGATAGCGGTGACATTACATTCAGTTTTAATTTCCGACAACAGTTGTCAGCACTCCTGTTAAAAGAATTGGTGCCTCACCACTGTTCATAAGAACATCCTTCTGATTATGATGTTCAAATTTAGGACATATTGACCAAGATCCCTATCTGGACATCCATGTGGAGTGTTACGTTGGCACCAAGTTCAGTCATCTCCGTAACTTGTTTAAAGGTTACAGGGGCAAGCCCAGACACCCCAAAATAATGTTACATATTGGTGTGAACTCACGAAATGATAAACCTGAGGCCACGATTAAGCAGTTGCAGAACAGGCTTAATGATATCAGAGGGGAGTTCAGTGGTACAAACAAAATTTTGCAGAACTAAACTTCTGTCAAAATCTCCAGTTGACAGAAAAGAGAATACTGAACAAGATGCTGTTGATTTTCTCAATGTCAAAGGGTATTTTAAACCAATTGATTCATATCAATTGTTACGTACAAAATGTTTCCATCCACTAGTGTTGAAATGATTAGTTGACTAGTCATTGTCACCACTGATATAGTCCAATGTTGACTCTGGATTTCTACGTCAAATTGTTGGAACATTGTATTTCCTATAAAAACATTATGTAACAAAATTCTGATGTATAGTATTCTGAGGAAGAGTTAAAATGTTTGTCAGCTGATCTGTTTACAGAGTGAAATCACCATTACTAATAATGAGATAACAGACAGACTTTGTGATTAAAGTAGATGTGAAAGTTAACTGTGTTCCATTGGCTCCTTTCAACTCACTGACAGTGCTCGCACTCCGGGTGCTGTTAACAGCGTAGTTATTTGAACTTGTCTCCATACCATAAAATTTACGACATAGAGAGATACCCATGCCATGTAATTTATTAGATCAGAAGCTTTATTTGTACCAAGCCAGGTGCTTTTAAGAAATCAGGTTTGTTGAAATCACGTGATTAGTAACTTGTGCATTACTCTATGTGTTGGACAAGCAACTATCCACAGTCAGAATATTGAAAGCATGTTGTTAATAATTCATCATGATTGGTCTCTCTCACATCTGTGGTCGATTGTACCTTGAATTGAATTATTAATCTCAAATGCAAGTGTCTAAGGAAATGGGCATTTTGTTGACAACATTCCACCAAAATATATCCATCATGCCTCTGTATGTCACTACGAACCGGCATCAGTAAAGTGCACAAGAGTGGGGAAAAATATTCAACAGCGGTGGGATTACTATGTAAATCTTGGCGGTAGAAAGTATGGTGTCGACTAGTTGACTTCAACTCAGCATTTGGTGATAAATTGCAATAAGCATTGATGTAGATTGCATAATTTTATGCCTGATCAGAAAGAGGGATTTTCCTCTGAACACACGAAAAATTATTATCAGATTTGCGGCTCCCTCCATTGTGATTTACCCAATGTTATTTACCTTATTTATTCTTCTAATTGTATCAAACTAAAAATCCTTTTCAAGAGCATGCAACTCGACACAAACTTCATATAAAACATAACTCAGATGTCCCAGTAACACCACATTTTAATCTTCCTGGCTGCTCTTTGGACCATTTCAAAACTGATCCAATTGAACAACCACCAATTCAAGACACAGCAGATGAAACAGACAAATTTAGGAGAAAAGAAGTAATTACACTGACAGTGTAACACCTCAGTCACATAATGCTCATATTTTTATCTCCTGACATGACATTGCTCTCATTCACTTGAGGGTTCATATTTATCCCCCACCCAAACAAATTTTGGTGGGGGGTATACAAATTGGTCCTTCCTGTGCATTTATCCCTGTGTGCATCAGCACATTTATGAACACGATAACTTGGACAAATGTAATGGGATTTTTACAAAACTTACTATAGGCATACATTGTGAGAAGATCGCAGTCAAGTTCAAAAATCACCAAATTTCCTTGTCCTTTGCAGGAGTTTTGTCCCTTGTTTGTTGGAAATTTAGTGTTTGTGTGATAATGACTGAGAACATGACAACTTGAATAAATGTAATCCGATTTTCATGAACATTGCTATAGGCATACATTGTGAGATGATTTTGGTCAGGTTCAACATTCACCAAATTTTCTCGGCTTTTGTAGGAGTTATGCTCCTTTTTGTTGGAAATTTGTTGTTTGCATGATAATGACTGTGAATGCGGTAACTTGAATAAATGTAATCATTATTTCATGAAACTTGTTGTCGGCATACATTGTGAGATAATATCAGTCAGGTTTGATATTCACCAAATTTTCTTTGTGAATGCGATAACATGAATAAATGAAACTTGCTTTACGCATACATTGTGAGAGGATCTTGATCAAGTTCGATAGTAACTGAATTACCTCTGCTTTTGTAGGACTTGTGCCCTTATTGTTGGAAACTTGGTGTTTGTGTGAATATGCCTTTGTGAACGTGATAACTTGAATAAATGCAATTGTATTTTCATGAAACCTGCTATTGGCATACATTGTGAGAGGATCTTGATTAAGTTTGATATTTGTCAAATTTACTCAGCTTTTGTAGGAGTTATGCCCCTTTTTGTTAGAAGTTTGGTGTTTGCATGATAATGACTGAACAGGGTAACTTGAATAATAATCAGATTTTTATGAAACTTGCTATAGGCGTACATTGTGAGAAGATCTCATGTTTTATATTTCCCAAATTGACTCAACTTTTGCAGGAGTTATTCCCCTTTTTGTTGAAATTTGGTGTTTGTCTAATGACTTTGAGAACAGGATAACTTGAACAAATGTAATTGTGTTTTCATGAAACTTGCTATATACAGGTACATATTCGGAGAAGATCTCAGTCATGTTCGATATTCACCAAATATTGTGTGCTTTTGTAGGAGTTATACCCCTTTTTATTGGAACTCTGCATTTGTCTGATCATGACATTGTACACCTGATAAGGTGAACCAATGTAATTTTTTTAAGAAACTTGTTGCAGGCATACATTTTGAGAAGAACTTGGTCAAATTTGGTGTGATATTCACCAAATATTCTTGGTTTTCGTTTTTGTTGAAAACTTGTTCTTATTGAAAATACATGAATTTTAAAACTGAAATACCAGGGCCTCCAGTGTGCTTGAAATTTGAACTTTTGTAGAGAAAGTCTTTAACCCTTTACCCAACATAACGGCCAAAACCGGCCAGCGCTATTCCCAAAAATCGCCAATTAATTTTCATTATTTTTTCATTTTTTGTCTCAAAAACATAGGTTATAACCCCTCATTGGAATGGGCTCGTCAAGCTCGTTCCAACGAGGGGTCATAACCTATGTTTCTGAGACAAAAATGAAAAAAATTAGTTATTCAAGAATTTTTTTTTGCAAGTGTCGTCTGCTTTTCATGTTAGGTAAAGGGTTAAAAAATATCAAGGCTGTTTCATGTTCATGAAAGTAGATTTTGCTGCATTTGTATAATTACCCAGTGAGTGTAACATTACAATTATATAATGCTCACATTATTATCGCTTGATACGACATTACTCAGAAAGCCCCTTGATGGATTGTATTCCTTCTTGAGAGTACTTGAATTTTTGAAACACAGATTTCAAGCCCTTGAAAACTCTACATTCTTGAAACTGCTTGGGCTGTTTTGCCTCTCTCGGAGAGAGCTTCCCAAGGATCAACCTCAAAAATAGATTTCATCATCCTCATGTAGGAAAGGGATATAGTAAAGAGCACCATTCATTCAACCACCCAGCTATCCATCTTGTCCACCCCTCCATCCTTCCATTTGTCTGTGTATAACACTGAGTTATGCTATATCTTGCAATAGTGAATAGATTTCAGTAAATTTTGGAGTACCTCTTCATATTAACAGTATCTTGGAGAAGTTTGATGACCACTACTATTTGATGGATTTAAGAGAGTTATTCCCCCTGTTTGTTGAATTTTGTTTGAATTTTTAATGTTGATGGGATTACTTGAAATGTAATTTTCAGATTTCAATAAATTTTGATATTCTACTTTATGTAAAGCTTGTCTTCGACATGTTTGAGTCAAGTTTGAGTATCGCATAAGTTCAACATTTTTACTTTGTCATTAAAATGAGTTTAACAATAATATTAATTTTATAATAATAAGATAGTGAATTTTTCACTGTGAATCTAGTTACTACTTAATCCATCTATTTTCCAATCCATTTGTCCATCTGTTCAACCATTTGTCCATCCATACATCTGGCCTAGCTTTATCTGATCCACAAATTTCTTGTTCCTAGTTTACAGAATGACTGTTCATGTCTTGAGCTTGACCCATGGTCATAACTCCAAGGATAAGGTCTCTGACCATTTGTTTCTTCTGACATTGACCCAGCAAAGTTGATTCAATGGACAGATCTTACTTATAATTCTCACAGTGATTGCTTTTGACTCATTTTGTCATGACCTTGAATCAAGGTTACAACTCCAAGGTCAAAGTCACAATCTTTATGTGTTTTCTAACTTTGGTCTATTAAAATGATTCAGTAGACAGATATTGTTCATTCTTAGTGCAATTATACTTGCTCAAAGGCAGTGTTTCTGCTAGGTCAAAAACAATGAGGCCATTTCAGAGATGCAACCAATTCATTACCATGGCTCGCAAAAAAGAGTACTATTATCGAAAGTGCCCAGGATGACTCAGTTCTCTCACACAAGGGGCATTTTTAGCTCAACCTTGGCGAAGCCAAATTTGAGGTATTGCCATGGCCCATCGTACGCGCCAACAACAAGGCTCGGGTTAGAGGCCGTATTTCTGAACCGATCTTTACGAAACTTCTTGGGTACCTTTGTTATCAATGTGGGACGAGAACGAGTGTTTTGGGGTCTGGTCCGAAATTCAAGAAGGCCGCTGGCAGCCATTTTGTACAAAATTAGGTGCAATCCGATTTTTGTGCAGTACTTCCATATGAAAGCTCTGATTTGAATAATTTTCTGTGTGAATGTTTAGTACCATGGGATACATCACATATAATACGGGTTTTTTTCTTGTTCTTGTGCTTAAATTATGTAAATTAGACTAACTTTGATTTATTTAGTGTTACTTTCAGCACTGTAGGTGCAAATGCCAATACGGCTCGGGCTAGAGGCTGTATTTATGAACCGATCTTTACGAAACTTCTTGGGTACCTTTGTTATCACCGTAGGACGAGAACGAGTGTTTTGGGGTCTGGTCTGAAATTCAAGATGGTCGCTGGCAGCCATTTTGTACAAAATTAGGTGCAATCAGATTTTTGCGCAGAACTTCCATATGAAAGCGCTGATTTGAATAATTTTGTGTGTGAATGTTTAGTTCCATGGGATACATCACCTATAATTCGGGTTTTTTTCTCGTGCATAAATTCAGGGTTACCGCTTGACTTGAAAAACCTTGAAAAGCCTTGAATTTGAAAATAAATTTCCAGGCCTGGAAAGTCATTGAATTTCCTCAAAACTCCAAAAGGTGCCTGGAAAATCCTTGAAAATCATCTTTCTAAATATAAAAACCTTTATCGTGATGGGCTTCATAAAATGTAGAGGCAAAAACATCCAGGAATTGTGTCAATAACCTTGAAGAACCTTGATATTAACTTCTATGAAGCCTCGAAAAACCTTGAATATGGCATGAAAATGGCCTTGAATAGCCTGGAATCTGCATACTGATTAAATGCAGGAACTCTGAAATTATGCCAATTAGACTAACTTTGATCTACTTAGTGTTACTTTCAGCACTGTCAGTGCGAATGCCAATACGGCTCGGTCTAGAGGCCGTATTTATGAACCAATCTTTACAAAACTTCTTGGGTACCTTTGTTATCTCCGTGCAACGAGAACGAGTGGTTTTGGGTGAGGTCCGAAATTCAAGATGGCCACCAGCAGCCATTTTGTACTTTAGTTAGTGCAATCAGTTTTTGTACGCATCTGCAAGGTGAAGGTCAAAGGGGGAGGAGGGGGCATGTGTTACCTTAGTAACATTTTTCTTGTTTTACACAACTTCTATACGGCTCAGGCTAGAGGCCATATTTATGAACCGATCTTTACGAAACTTCTTGGGTACCTTTGTTATCGCCGTGGGACGAGAACGAGTGTTTTAGGGTGCAGTCAAAAATTCAAGATGGCCACCAGCAGCCATTTTGTACAAAAATTAGTGCAATCAGTTTTTTGTACAGAACTTCTGTATGAAAGTTCTGATTTGAATCAAATTTTGTATGAATGTTTAGTAACATGGAATACATCACATATAATATGGGTTTTTTTCTCGTGCAGAAATTATTCAAATTAGATGAACATTGATTTGTTCAGTGCTACTTATACACAGTAAGTGCACATGTCAATACGGCTCGGGCTAGAGTCTGTATTTATGAACCGATCTTCACAAAACTTCTTGGGGTACCTTTGTTATCACCTTGTGACAGGAACGAGTGTGTTTGGGTGCCTTTGTTATCACTGTGCTATGAGAACAAATATTTTTGGGTTCAGTCAGACCCACTCTGGGGCTCAAAGATTTGTTTTCTAGTTTAGCATCTAACTGTCACACCACCATTACAGTACTTTATCTATATATTTGTTACAGGCTACGGTCAGCATTATGTACAGATCATTACAATACTTTACATGTACCTTTGTTATCAGGTCATTACCTAGATGTTTGTCATTACTGTGTCACATACTACACATATACATTTCTTAAACAAGTTGAGCTACAGTGTCATGGACACTTTCATTAAACTGTGTTTCAACAAATGGCCTCACCTTTCTTGAGAACTTGTATCAGATGCTCTCAGGGAAAAAATCATCTCTAAGTGTACTTCCTTGGCTATCATATCAGCAAATTTTGAGTTTCCTTATGCAGAACCACTAGGTATTAATACGTCTTCCAACAGAGAATATTTTGCAGCAGCAAAACATTGCCCTCAGGAAGATATATTAATACTTCTGCAATTTCTCTGTGCATCCCCAGAAAACAATAGCCACTACTAAATTAAAAACCAGTCTTGTTGTAAGAGGTAGCTATGTAATAGGGAAAAAGTTGGTTTAGGCAATGGGACTGCCAAGTGGACCTTCTGCTCCCTAGCGGGTATAACTCTTAGGTCAAGGTCACTGACAATTTATCCATTCTCACTTGGTCTGATCCATAAAAAATATTCAGTGGACAGATCTTGTTCATACTTCTCATTCATACAGTGCTTGCTCGTGACACAAGGTTGTGTCGTGACCTTGATCCTTGGTCTTAACATATTCTATCTTTGTCCAGTCCATAAAAAAGTATTCTTTGGATAGATCTTGTTCATACTTCATTCACTCGATGCTTGCTCATGTCCCAAACAGTGTGTCATGCCCTTAAATGGAGTTTATAATGTTGCAGACTGTTCATCTGGTCTAACTTCGTCTAGTCCTTAATAAGTGATACTCTGGGCAGATATTGCTCATTCTTCGCACAATGTGTGCTCTTTACTCAAGGGTGTTTCATGACCTTGACCCAATATCATAACTCCATATTAAAAGTTACACACCATTCATCCATTCTAACATTTACTGGTTCATAAAAATGATTAAAAAGACAGATCCTATTCGTACTTCACACAGTGCCTCCACTGGAGAGTGTGTCATGACAAACACTGCTTGCCTGTCATGACAGACAGTAAAGCAGAATTATTCACAGGCTTGCACACAATCTGTTGTCTGTTGTTAAATTTTAACAGCTACATTCTCTGATCGAGTTTCTTTGAACCACAAATCATTATTGTAATACCTTCTTTTGGGCTCATTTGGAGAGTGTCTGCCAATATTTTCTTATTTCTCCAGGTTTTTCATACAGGACTAATGTTTGTATATCAATAGAGTCATTTTGATGAGCCCTCCCCACCCATTGGTCTGGCACACCTTGTTGTTTACTTTAAATTTGAAAATGTCTTTGCATCAAAGAGACCCTCAGTCAAAGACCATGTGGCATGGCATCATCCAGTTTATGGTAAAATTTCAAGATAAAACGTCAAAAGTCGATTTCATCATCCCCATGTAATTCTTGAAGTGTTTGAAATGAAGTAAGGATTTCATCCTTCAATTTTGAGAGTCAATGTCATTTGTTATTTTTTTTTTATCGTATAGCCAATGAAAAACATCTCAGAGAGGGATGCATCTGTGTGCAGAGATAAGGTTGCTGAATGCAGGAGATTTCTTTCCAGTATTATTATTCCATTCCTTACCAAGGCAAGTATAAAATTATAAAATTGTGATGTATGCAAAATATCAGAATTGTATACACTATTTCAGGAAGGGGGTGGGGGACAGTTAAAATTTGTTGAATCATGTCCCTGGGTTCATATTTGGGCTCCTTGTTTAACCCCGAACTAACCTAGTGCACTAACCTAGTGCAATAATGAGAATATTCTTTACAATGGTTTTCAGATCCAGAGTCAGAACCTTTTGATATTTGGATTTCAGCATCCTTGTGGGGGGTGGGGTGGGTAGGAGATTCAAGCTTGTTCAAATCAAATGGCTGGGTTCATATTTGGGCTTTATAATGTTAAGCCATTGATGCTTGAGAATTTAAATCCTTCTTTAAACAACTTTCTCAGGTGAGTGATTAAAGCCCCCTTATTTGGGGTTTTTTTTTTGCTCACCTGAGCAAGGTCAAGGGGAGCTTCAGTGATCACTTTCTGTATGTTGTCTATTGTCTTGTCATCCGCCCATCCTTCCATCTGGAATGAACTTTACATTATCAACTTCTCCTCATAAACCAATGCGCCGAATTGAACCAAAGTTGATATGCATGTTCTGTATCATATGTCAATTCAAATTTGTTTAAATATGGTTACCATGCCCACTGGGGGTACCACAAGGGGCATAATTCTATTAGCACACACAATTAAAAAAAAATCTTATCCAGATCTACCAATCAGAATCTTTTGATACTTGGTATAAAACATCCTTAGGTGGGTCAGATTCAGGTTTGTTCGAAACACCGTCCTTGGGTTCATATTTGGGTTCCTTTTGGAGGATCAGCATTTAGGGGGATCAGCATTGGTGCAATATGGAGATTTATTTAAAAATCATCTTCTTCAGATCTACCAGTCAAAATCTCTTAATATTCAGACATGTTTACCTCCAGAATAATTTTTCAGGGAACCTGAGGGGTGATTTTCAGGGAAATGGGATGGATTTCAGGGAAAAGTCCGCGCGGGGACAAAACAAAAGATAACATTTGCAGATTATCAGCTCATAGACCACTATTAATACCAGCTTATATCCAGATCTAGTTGTCAATTATGCTGATCCATTTATGCTGTTAAAACATCCTAAAATAATTGTTGATTTGACCCCCTCCCCCATCCTCTTCTTCATACCCCCCCCCTCACCCCCCCCCCCCCCCCCCAAGCACACCACCTGTGGTTTGCTTTTATCAAAGTCTGCTCAGATAATAATTTCCAAAGTCTGGAAATGTTAACAGGAAAAATCCTTCATGCATGTGTGGACGTTTGTGCCCTAAACAAAACTTTTCTTTTCATCATTGAAGGATTTGGGTTTTTTTAATTCCATTTGAAATTTTCTGGGTACAGACGGCCAACAACAGTTAACAGCTCTGTTGTCAGCACAACGGCATACATGTATTGTTAGAAAATAAGTCCATTGTGTATAAATCTGCAGTCATAATTTTTCGGCATCCTAAGCGACTTTAACCTATTTTTAAACTGTATAATAGTTGAGGTCAAGGTGTTGTTTACATTTTGATTGTGTTTGGAAAAGGGATGAAAATTAAAGCCATTCTATGAACAAATAAATATATATTATTTAATCCCTTTTCATATATTTTATTTACCCAAAAACTGCATTTAAATGAAGGTGGAGTTTTCAATTTTTTTTAAAGTAAGTCACCTATTTTCACTTCCACGCTCGCACATTGATCACGAATCTCCGATTGTGAAGAAAAATACAGAAATAAACATGAACACAGTTGAAATATATATCACAAAATACCCTTTCCTTAAATAAATTTAACTGAAATCCTTATTT
Source organism: Pictodentalium vernedei (assembly GCA_031216915.1). Lineage (NCBI taxonomy): Eukaryota > Metazoa > Mollusca > Scaphopoda > Dentaliida > Dentaliidae > Pictodentalium > Pictodentalium vernedei. Next base: position 762,795,730 of record CM062297.1, read on the forward strand.
TTCTGCTTTGTGAATTTTTACCAGAGTTTGAAATGCATGTGATTTGACTCCAAACGTTTTACATAAGTTACAAAGGGAAAGAAATATTTGACTGTTGTTTTCCGGGATTTTTGGTCCAAAACTGATTCCCGTCCAGGAGTCAGGGAACTACACTGAAATTTTTGGATTTTCACGGGCATTCTGGGAGAGTTAACATGTCTGTAATATTTGATATACTGCATCTTTGGAAATGCATTAAGTTTGTTCAAATTAAGTCCCTGACATCATATTTAGGCTCACTGTGGGAGCCCAAAGTTTAACTTAGTGTGACATTAGGAATATTTTTAAAAATCTTCTTCCATAAGTCAGAATCTGTTGATATTTGGTATATAGCATCCTTAATGGGGTAGCGGGATTCAAACTGGTTCAAATCAAGTCCCTGGATTCATATTTGGTCTTCCTATGGGGACCCGAATTTTAACTTGGTGCTATATGATGAGATTTATTTAAAAATCTTCTTCTTCAGATCTTCCTGTCAAAAGCTTTTGATATTTGGTATACTGCATCTTTACTGAGTCAGCATGAAGTTTGTCCAAATTGAGTCCCTGGAGTCATATTTGGGCTGACTGTGGAAACCCGAAATTTCACTTGGTCTAACTTAGTGAAACCTGAGGAATATTTTTTTAAAATCTTTTTTTTTTAGATGCATTAGTCAGAATCTTCTGATATTTGGTATGTTGCATCCTTAGGATGGTTCAGAGTAAAGTTTATTTAAATCAAGTCCCTGGGGTCATATTTGGCCTCCATATGGGAGCTCGAACTTCAACTTAGTGCTGTATGAGAAATATTCTGTAAAAATCTTCTTCAGATCTACCATTCAGAATCTTTTGATATTTGATGTGCAGTATTCTTAAAAGGTTCAGATTCAAGTTTGTTCAAATCATGTTACTTTGGTCAAATTTGGGCTCCCCATGGGAGCCTGAATTTTAACTTAGTGCAGTATGAGGAATATTCTTTTAAAATCCTCACCTTGAGATCCATCAATCAGAATCTTTTGATATTTGGTTTGAAGTATCCTTCGTGGGGTCGAATTCCAGTTTGTTCAAATGAAGTCTCTGGGTTCATATTTGGGCTCCCTATGACAACTTAAATATTAACTTAGTGCAATATAGGAAAATTCCTTTAAAATCATCTTCTTCAGATCCACTAGTCAGAATCTTTTGATATTTGATATGCAGTAACCTTAGGAGGTTCAGATTCCAGTTTGTTTAAATCAAGTGCCCTGGTCATATTTGAGCTTCCTGTGGAATCCCAGCTTTTACTTTAGTGCAGTGTAAAGACTATTCTTTAAATAATCTTCACATCCATGAGTCAGATTCTGACAGAGGTGATCGTGGTAAATTTTTGTTAGATGTGAATGTGAGTATATATGATGAAGTTTTACCACCAGGTCACTTGAGGGGTGTTCAGGCTTTTGGCCTTTGAGACGTGCATGCTTCGGCATGTCATTGCTGGTAAATGCCATTTTTACAGGGTCTGACCCCCCCAGCCCTCAAGTGCTTTTGGTGCCCCTGCACATACCTACTTCCTGATGATGAAGTGCTTCAGAAGTTCACATACGGAGCTACTGATGATAGTGATGGGTCTAAAACTTGCTTCCAAGCAAGATTGTTTGTCAACAAAAATATTTAATATCTAATTCTGGTTTCATCATAAGATGTAAAATTTCGTTGATTTTTATATCCCGAAGTGCCCCACTGTTGAACTAGATTCATATTTTTGTCCTCGCCAAAAGGAAGTTTGTGGGGGATATAGAAATGGGTTCTGTCCATCCGTTCGTCGGTCCATTCGTCTGTCTGGCTCTCCATCAGGCTGTAACAACTTTGGACCTTCATATCACAGTCAGAGGATGTTAGATTTAAATGATCTTCATTATGCTGATAGACCACCATGGCGGAAAGGGTATTCACAAGTAACAGGTTTTGTCCTTTTTTAGTTCACCGAAGGGAGCTTAACTTATCACTTGCTGTCCGTCACCGTCGTCCGTTGTTAACTTTACATTATCAACTTCTCCTCACAAACTACTGGACCAAATTGAACCAATTTTGGTGTGCACGTTCCTTATCATTTGTCAATTCAAATTTATTCAAATAAACTTGCCGCACCCACAGGGGGCACCACAAGGGGCATCACTCTGATAGCACCCATAAAATTATTCAAAAATTTTTAAAAATCTTCTTCTTCAGATCCACCAATTGAAATCTTTTGATATTTGGTATACAACATCTCTAGAGGGATTCAAGTCTATTCAAATCAGGTCCCTGGGTTAGAATTTGGGCTCTCCTTTGGTGCAATTTGAGGAAATTTCTTTAAATATCTTCTTCAGATCCACCAGTCAGAATCCTTTCATGTTTGGTATACAACATCTGTAGGGGGGGGGGGGGGGGGCAGATTCAAGTTTGCTCAAATTGAGTCCCTGGGTTAATAATTGGGCTCTCTGTAGGAGCCCAAATTTTAACTTAGTGAAATGTGAGGAAATTTCTTTAAAAATCCTCTTCTTCAGGTCCACCAGTCAGAATGCTTTTTTTTAGTATACACCATCTCTAGGGAGGACAGATTCAGGTTTGTTCAAATCAGGTCCCTGAGTTAGTATTTGGGCTCTGTATTGGAACCCAAAGTTTAACTTGGTGCAATTTGAAGAAATTTCTTTAAAAATCATCTTCTTCAGATCCACCAGCCAGAATCCTTTCATGTTTGGTATACAAGATCTATAGGGAGGTCAGATTCAAGTTTGTTCAAATCGAGTTGCTGGGTTAATATTCGAGCTCCCTATGGGGGCCTAAAATTTAACTTTGTGCTATACCTGTAAGTGGAATATTCTTTAAAAATCTTCTTCAGATTCACCAGTCAGAATCCTCTCATTTTTGGTATACATCATCTCTAGTAGGGGGAGGGGGGGGGGGCAGATTTCAAGTTTGTTCAAATCAAGTTCCTCTGTTAATATTTGGGCTCTTGGCGAATTTTAACATAGTGCAATATGAGGACATTTCTTTAAAAATCTTCTTCAGATCCACCAGTCAGAACCTTTTAACATTTGGTATACATCATCTCTAGGGGGGTCAGATTCAAGTTTGTTCACATCGGGTCCCTTAGTTGAAAATTTTGGGTCTGGTTCAGACTTAGAAATTTTGGGAAAAAAAATGTTTGTTTTTTTAACCGTTTTATTCAATTTTGAGACAAAAAAAAATAAATTTCATAGCCTGAAAATTTTGGGTCCGGTTCTGACTTGCTATTAAAATCTTCTTCTTTAGACCCTGTAGTCAGAATGCTTTCATATTTGGGATATAAAATCTCTAGAAGGGTTATATTCAAGTTTGTTTAATCCTAGTCCCTGGGGTTGATATTTGGGCTCCCTATGTAACTTAGCACAATGTAAGGAAATTTCTTTAAAAATCTTCTTCAGATCCACCAGTTAGAATCCTTTCATATTTGGTATACAATATCTCTTGGAGGGTAAGACTCATGTTTGTTCAAATCTCATTGAAATCTGGTCCCTGGGTTATTAATTTGGGCTACCTATGGGAGCCTGAATTTTATCTAAGTGCAATATGAGGGAATTTCTTTTAAAAATTGTATTCTTCAGATCCACCAGTCAGAATCTTTTCATATTTAGTATACAACATCTCCAGGTGGGTCATATTCAAGTTTGTTCAAATCGTGTCCGGGTCACTGGGTTAATATTTTGGCTCCCTATTTGAGCCCAAATTTTAACTTAGTGCATTTAACTTAGTGCAATATGAGGAAATTTCTTTTAAAAATTGTATTCTTCAGATCCACCAGTCAGAATTCTTTCATATTTGGTATATGACATCTCAATGTGGATTAGATTCAAGTTTGTTCATTTTGAGTCCCTGGTGGGGTGGGAAGGGGGCATGTTAGGTTCAGGTTTGTTCAGATCCACTCCTTAGTGTTTTTCCATAAAATTTGCCTCTCATGACATTATTCCTTTGTAGTGTTGATGAACCATATCTAACTGAATGTGACCCCAAATATTTCTTTGAAGGAACCAGTTTGGCAGGTGAGCGATAAAGGCCCCTTGGGGTCTCTTGTTTTTTATAGTTACGGGCCTTTTTCCACTTTTTAGCTCACCTGGCCTAAAAGGCCATCACTTGGCATCCGTCATCCATCGTCCGGTATCTGTAAACTTTTCACATTTTTATCTTCTTCTCTGTAACCGCTGAGCCGGTGTGAACCAAACATGGCAGGAATGGTCTATGGGAGGTCCTCTACAAACGATCGTCATTTTGTTCCCGTCGGATGAAAAACATGGCTTCCAGAGGCATTCTTTGATTCTGGTTGGTGGATGTTCAAAAATCTTTTCCTCTGAAACTGCCACTCCAAGTGTTTTGAAACTTCATATAAATGATGACTGGGACCCCCTCTACCAACGATCCTCATTTAATGTTGATCGGGTTGTAAACATGGCCACAACTGCGGCTTATATTTACTATAGAAACCCTATGGGAAATCACATTTTCCTCTTCTTCTCTGGAAAAACCGAGGCGACGTGAAAACAAACCTGGCAGGGATAGTCTATGGGAAGTCCGCTACAAACGATCCTCATTTTGTTCCCGTGGGTTGAAAAACATGGCCGCCAGAGGCATTCTTTGATTCTGATTGGTAGATTTTCAAAAATCTTCTCTGAAACTGCCAGGCGAAATGTTTTGATACTTCACATAAATGATGACTGGGACCCCCTCTACCAATGATCCTCATTTAATGTTGAGCGGGTTGCAAACATGGCCACAATTGCAGCTTATAGTTACTTTAGAAACCCTATGGGAAATCACATTTTCATCCTCTTCTCTGGAACTACTGAGCCGACGTGAGCCAAACCTGGCAGGGATGGTCTATGGGAGGTCCTCTACAAATGATCCTCATTTTGTTCCCGTGGGTTGAAAAGCATGGCTGCTAGAAGCATTCTTTGATTCTGATAGGTGGATTTTCAAAAATCTTCTTCTCTGAAACTGTCAGGCCAAATGTTTTGATACTTCACTAAGTGATGACAGGGACCCTCTCTACCAACGATCCTCATTTAATGTTGATCGGGTTGTAAATATGGCCACAATTGCAGCTTATAGTTACTATAGAAACCCTATGGGAAATCACATTTTCATCTTCTCTGAAACTACTGAGCCGACATGAGCCAAACTTTGCAGTAACGGTCTATGAGAGGATGGAAATATGTGGCCACCAGAGGCTATATTCTAATGCTTAACCCAATGCCTCTCCTGTCTGCATGAAGATCGGTACTGTCAGCAAAAATACTTGGTTTTTGAGAATCTGGTAAGGGTTGGTTCCAGTTTTCTCCACTGAGAACTGGGGAAAAAAAAACCCAAAAATATTGTGTATACAGTACAAGTCAAAATAAGCTGTAGCATAACTGCAGTAAAACTAAGTAAACTGCTGCTCCTGCCGTGACAAGATCAGAATCTGACATTTTCTGGAAAGCTATCAGTAAGAGCTTTCCAGAAAATGATGTCAGCTTCTGGTCTTATCAGTGTAGGAAGAGAAAAAAGATACACAGTTTATAGGATTATCCTACAACTTATTTTGACTTAACTGTAAACTATTGGAACTGTACATGGATGCTGATATATGCTCATTACTCATGTTACTTGTCAGATAATCTTGGTTGTTGACAGGTGTTTGGAGAATACAGAAGATTTTGCTAACATTCTTGCAATCATGTCAGCTTAGATGACAGTAATTATTGTATATATTTTTAAGATTTGACAAAAATTGGAGTAATGTGTTTCTTGTAACCCTTTTACCTATCCAAATCTATTTTGAAAAGAGAATACTGTCTTAAAAAAGTTGTAATTTTTCAAAAATATTTAACCTTCCTTTACTGATTTTTTTTGTTGAAAACAGAATTCATAAATGTGTGCATTTTCAAGAAAATCTTCTTTGAAACTACAAGGCCAAATGGTTTGAAAACTTAATGTGACTGATGACTGTAACCCCCTCTACCAATGATGCTCATTTTTAATCTTCATCGGGTTGCAATTATGGCTGCAATTGTGGCTTATAGTTACTATAGAAACCCTATTAGGAAATCACATTTTCATCATCTTCACTGAAAGTACTGAGCCAATGTAAACCAGACTTGGCAGGCATTGTCTATGGGAGGTTCTCTACAACTGTTACTCATTTTATTCCTGTTGGGTGAAAAAACGTGGCCGCCAGAAGCATTCTTTGATTCTGATTGGTCAATTTTAAAAACTCTACTCCTCTGAAACCACAGGGCCAAATGTTTTGAAACTTTGCATGGTTGATAACAGGGACACCCTCCACCAACGTTCCTCATTTTAAAATTGATCGTATTGCAAACATGGCCACAATTGCGCTTTATAGTTACTATAGAAAAAAACTATAGAAAATCACATTTTCATCTTCTCTCTGGAACTATTGAGCTGACATGAACCAAATACTTGGCAAGAATGGTCTATAGGAGGCCCTCTACACACGATCCTCTTTTTGTTCCCATTGGCTGGAAAAATATGGCCACCAGAGACATTCTATGATTCAGTTTGATGGATTCAAATGTTTTGAAATTCACGTGATTGAAGACTGGGACTCCTTCTACCAATGATCCTCATGTAATGTTGATGTAATCTTGCAAAACATGGCCACAATTGCAGCTCATAGTTACCATGGAAAGCCTATGGGAAATCACATTTTTTATATGTATTTCCAGGTGAGTGATTACAGGCTCTGTAGAGCCTCTAATTTCAACTTAGAATTCTCCTTTTTAGTAAACCACCTTGGCGAGGGGATACCGGTGGCATTGCACCTTGTTTATCTAGAAACCTAATTTGCTTTTGTAGTGACATTAACAAGATAAAAAGTTGTGCTGGAACATTATTGTGGCCTTATACCTTTAAAGAGACTTTTCATGCTGACTTGAGCCACAGAGTCATACTTGGGATTGTATTTTCAGCAGCACAATAACATTTTATCTGAAAGCTAAAACTGAAACTGAACCCAAACCACATACAGTAAAACCTGTCTTGATGGACCACTGTCTTGAGAGACCACCTGTCTTGAGAGACCATTGTGGCCAGTCACTGATTGGTTTCACTCTATAATGGACCTGTCATGAGAGACCACCTGTCATGAGAGACCACCTGTCTTGAGAGACCGCAAAACTGTAGCAAAAACTCTGTTTTTCACCTGTTTTGAGAGACCGGAAAATCATTTTTTGCAATTTCAGAGTATTAAAATCAATTAAGATCAATGCAATGTGTACAGAAATCAATAGTTCCAAAATTTAACCAGGACATCTGCCCAACAGTAAAATTGTCAGGACAACTGTCTCCTGAAACCTTAATATCTGAAATCATACAGAAGTATCACAAATATCTTTCACTGTAGATGGTCTGAAAACTATATTAATTGGCTTTCAATTACATTGTTATTCATTTGTATAACTCTTCAAGTCTGAGAAATTTTTTGTGAAGATCCCTTTGAAAATATAAAGATTATCTATAAAAAAAACAACTTAGTTTTTGTCCATTATTGCTCAAGTGTGACAAAATCAAAAGAGGATTAAGCAAACTAAAACACACTTTTTACTTAGAGTGTGACTGAAATTATTTTCTATTCAAACAAGACCTGACAGACACAAAAGCTGATTTTTCAAGGTACAACTGTAAATTATTATAAAAATAACTCATTTGAAAATATTGATAGAAAGAGGAGAACACTTTGTATAAAGTAAGAAATTACTATTTTGGATGGACCAGCCCCTTCACATCATAATCTCGTTTTTCAATTTATGTACTTTTAACTTCCATTTCTCAAACAATGACTCTATACTTGTATTAAAACTGAATTAAAATAAAACAATAATAAAAAAAAGTTGAACAATAAATTCTGCTCCATTTCTGCAACAAATATTCTCTGGTTGGTCATTCACTGACTAGCGAAAACTTCAAACCTCAAATGAGAGACCAACTGTCTTGAGAGACCACTTTTGCTTGGCAAAAGGGGTGGTCTTTCAAGACAGGTTCTGTATTTTTCAATTAAAAAAAACAAAACTGAAACTGAACCCCAAAGAGCAAAACAGCTCAACTGTACATTATGTGTACAGTTCATTAAACACCTGGCAGAAGAATGGTTTTGGCATGGGGATGCTGTGGGGTGTTTCCACCCCTTTCTACCCTATTGGCGGTGTTGTTTTTAGAAACCCAGTCACAGGCAGACAGCGAATTATAAACGCAGTCAATCTTTAGACTTTCATACTTGACTGGTTGGTAATGATTGACAGTGACTGCTGGGACTACATTCACTATGTCAATAAACAAGCCAGCTGATTAGTGTTTAATTAAATGATGTTGTTGATAGAATAAATAAAGTAGTTCGGCATCTTCAGGACCATGGCATAAATGGGAACCTTAATGACGACACCTGGAAGTCTTTTCATATTTTTGAATTCCCTTGTGAAGATTCAATTGAGCCTTCCTCTTTGGAAAATAAACTGTTACTGTATGTGTAGGCCTATTTGTTTACACCAGATATGGACCCCCTGGGGGCATGGTGACTCAGGAGGTAGAGGTGCAGGCTGCTAGCTGAGAGGTCCTTGGTTTGAATCCCACCTGCGGCAACCATGTTGTGGCCTTGGGAATGATAGTTCACCCCCCCTTTGCCCATGTGTGGGCATGGTGGCATTGTGTACTAAGGCTTACTATACTTCGATGGTACACCTGTCCTCAACCAATGCTATCCCTGCTTGTGTGGCGTTAGTATGTTTGGGAGCTGACAGTTGCTCGCTGGTTCTCTCCGGGTACTCCAGCTTCCTCCACAAGTAAAACTGTCGTGGTCATGATTAATCATTGTGCAGACATGTGACCTTAAACACCAATAAATAAATAAATAAATATGGATCCCCTACCGCGAGAGGGAAAAGAGGCAAAAAAGCAGAATATTGACTAAAGGGTAAAAAGCACTTTCAAAACTGCTGAAATTTCCCAAACATCCCATCTCCCCTTTCCATCCCCACATGTACCAGCAGTTAGGCCTACATACCGCTAATGTTCTGTCCCACTACCCAGTATTCTTATCCTCCCCAGGCCAATAATCTGTCACACATTAATGGAAGAAAATAACACGTTTTTCCATCACAGGTAAAAAATTATCCTCAATCAAAACACCACTTTCACTTTCCATAGCGTACCTGAGCAAATGAGTCACCCAACAATTTTAAGATATTGACAACACCTTGGCAGAAAGCAGAAGTGATATGTTTCATAATTTTTTACTGCCACCCAGTGTTACCATACTAACCCGCACACCTCTACTATCTCAACCCCATCCAAGAAAAATACAGAACTCCCAAATTAAACTGGCCTGTAGGCCTACAGGTACTCAGTTGTGAGTTTCCCAGGCGTGAGTTAAACTCACTGATGCATTGGTAGTGAATTTCCACTCCACGAGTGAAATTTTTACTAATACATGTACCTCAATCAGCATGCCAGGTAATAAGGAAATTCAAATGAACAACATATGTAGGCTACTGTGATTTTCAGCAGTGCAAAAGCTGAAACCTCGAACGAAATGGTCGGCTGAGAACCATTATGTTCTATCTCCATTTTTGTCAAAATCGAGATTTTGGTTCCATTGTATTCATTGAGTATTTTTAGTCAAGTTGTGACGAAGTCAACCTCGATTCATAGTTTGGGGAATGGTGGGCCGGCAGGCGGTTTGGTCCGGTGGGCGGATGGGCATAAACAATTGGTTTCCGGATGACAACTTGATAATGGTTCGACCCACGTTAATGAAACTTCATAGGTAGGTTGGCATCGGTGAGAGGAAGAATCCTATTTATTTTGGACTTGCTTGGTCAAAGGTCAAGGTCACAGTGACCTTGAACATAGTAAATTGTAAACAATTGGTTTCTTGATGATAACTTGACTATGGTTCAACCCACATACATGAAACTACATATGTAGGTTGGCCTACATGAGAGGAAGAACCCTATTTATTTTGGACTCACTAGGTCAAAGGTCAAGGTCACAGTGACCCTGAACATAGTAAATCAAAACAATTGGTTTCCCGATGATAACTTCATAATGGTTCCACCCATGTTCATTATACTTCATAGGTAGGTTGGCATCAGTGAGAGGAAGAAACCTATTTATTTTGGAAACGCTAGGGTGAAGGTCAAGGTCACAGTGACCTTCAAAATAGTAAATCGTAAACATTTGGTTTCCGGTTGATAACTTGATAATGGTTTGACCGACATTCATGAAACTTCATAGGTAGGTTGGCCTAGGTGAGTGGAAGACCCCTATTTATTTTAGACTCGCTAGGTCAAAGGTCAAGGTGATCTTGAACATAATAAATTGTAAACAATTGGTTTCCAGATAATAATTTGACAATGGCAGGGTTTCCGCTATACCAGGACAGTGGCCGTCAAACGGCCGCATTCCCCTGCCAGGTCACCTTCCCGACATAACAGAATTTTTGAAATTCGCCATGATCAGCCCTTCCCCCGAGAATACATTTAGTTTCTAGCTTGTAGAATTGTCATTTCTAAACTTCTTTTGCCGATTTCCATACACATATTTCATTGAAAACAAAACGCATGTCTGTTTCACCGTTCTGTCGCAGCACATGGAGTGTAATTGATTTCAAAGCGATTTTTCAACATCAAAGACATCAAACAATAGTAATATCGAGTATTGTTGTAGAATTGCTATATAATCCCACTCACGTGACGTCATCAGAGACAGTCTGTGAACCAGGAAAGTCTTCCAGAACTCTCCGGAACCTGTTCCAGCTGTGAAGACGAATTCCACCACTCTGAGGCCTCAATTGGAATCAGAGAACACAGAAGACCAGCCAGGTCTGTCTTTTTTCGACTTGACCGCAAGAATCAGGAGTTTAGAAATTCTGCACAGATTTAAATTCGGTGTGTTTGTCGGGAAAAATTGGTAAGATCCTACCTATTTTACCTGCAATGTTTTTCTAAAGTAGAGATTTACTGAACCCAAGTCTACTTTAGTATTCGTTTTCACAGTGGCCGCAAATGTCAAAATTTGTACCATGCACGTACAATGAGATTTTTGCTCAGTGCTTGTGTCTGCTAAAACATCTCTCAAGCGTCGTTTCACCCAAATTTAAAATTGAATTTTTAAATTATGGGCGAATCTTCCCTTCCTACTCACACCTTTTATTCACCCGGGATGTTTAGTCCCAATCAAAATGCCAAGGCTTGACAGTTTTATTGGGACGAAATGCCCTGGGCGAATAGAAAGTCACGTACACTACGAATTATTTTTCGGTTGAGCAACCATTTTCTCTTATTTATGTCTTATTCATCGGAAATTACTGGCTGTCAATGTGTAAAATCAGACAGATATATCTCCGTGAAAAGATGCAAAATACCCTCTAAGATGCAAGGAAATGGAGGTTTGGGATTCCGGAATTCAAAATTTTCCTACCACAGGCCCAACCATGGTCGGCCCATGGTACCGACGATCATCGGTTGCCACGCGAATGGCCTCATTCCCTTTCCCCTAGCGGAAACCCTGAATGGTTCCAGCCACATTCATGAAACTTCATAGGTAGGTTGGCATTGGTGCAAGAAAGAACCTTATTTATTTTGGAATCACTAGGTCAAAGGTCAAGGTCACAGTGACCCTTCACATAGTTAATTGTAAACAATTGGTTTCCGGATGATAAGTTGATAATGATTAAACCCACTTTTGTGCTGTCACAACTCGACATTGGATTGGTGATCCTATCGGCATTTTTCTACATTTTTAAATAAACAACAAAGCACAAACACAGTGTTCAGCCATTTAAAAGGCAAAATTATTTTGTTCTATCTCCATATTGCAGTATCTTTTAAGAACCACACTGTTCTAACTCCATGTGCCAATCGTATAAGGTAAACTACATCGTGTGACACAGTTTCCTTTACAGAAGTAAACATGTTTGTTTATCCTGTTTGAACAGTAAGTTTCTCACCAAGTAGCATGGAAGTATAGAGTCAAAATATTATGTACAGTAGTTGCCATACTAGTTTTATCCATATACTTTATTAGTCGAGTTGTGACGAAATCAAACTTGTCTTATAGTTTGGTGAATGGCGGGCGTAAACAATTGGTTTCTGGACGATAACTTGATAATGGTTCGACCCACGTTCAGGAAAATTCATAGGTAAGTTCTCCTCGGTGAGAGGAAGAAGCCGATTTATTTTGGACTCACTAGGTCAACTATCAAGGTCACAGTGACCTTGAACATACTAAATCGTAAACAATTGGTTTCCGGATGGTAACTTGACTATTATTGAACCCACATTTCATGAAACTTCATATGTAATTTGGCCTCGGTGAGAGGAAGAATCCTATGTATTTTGGACTTGCTAGGTCAATGGTCAAGGTCACAATGATCTTCAACATACTAAATCGTAAACAATTAGTTTCCGGATGATAACTTGACTATGGTTGAACCCACGTTCAAGAAATTTCATTCATATGTAGGTTGGCCTTGGTGAGAGGAAGAACCCTATTTATTTTGGACTTGCTAGGTGAAAGGTCAAGGTCACAATGACCCTGAATGTGGATGTGCTAGGTCAAATGTGAAGGTCACAGTGACCCTTCACATAGTAAATCATAAGCAATTGGTTTCCCAATGAAAAGTTGATAATGATTAAACCCACTTTTGTGCTGTCACAACTCGACATTGGATCGGTGATCCTATCGGTATTTTTTAGCTCACCTGACTGAAAGTTAGTGTGATTTTGCCATCACTTGGCATCCGTCGTCCGTTAACTTTCGCGACTCGGTCTCCTTCAAAACCACTAGCCCAAACCCAAACAAATTCGACATACAATATTTTGGGGGTATCCTCTTTCCAGTCTGTTAAAATGAACTTGGTGCCCTCACTGGGGTGGGAGTGATGCTCCAAAAGCGTCAATTTCTCCTGAAATCTTCTTCTTATGAACCACCAGTCAGAATGCTGAGGTATTTGGTATGTAAGCTCCTTTGGTACTCAAGATTTAAGTTTGTTCAAAGAAATTTTCTCGGTCAATATTTGGGCTTGCTACGGGCAGATCCCCATTTTGTGCCCCGCCCAAAATTTCTATTTTCTGAACTGAGAGGCTGATTTGAACAAAATTTGCTATGAGATATTATTGGATCCTAAGTACTTGATTCATGTCAAAAAAAATTTTTCACTGCCCTGTGGGACCCTCAGGAGCTAAAAATAGAAAAAAATTCAAACACTCATATCTCCAAAACTGCATGGCACTGAAACTTTTTATTTGGTGTGAAGCTTCCTTAGGACGAATAGAAAGGAATGGTGAAAACAATTGCTATTGGTTTTGTCGGGACATTGAAAAAATGCTGAGTCAGCATTATTTAACACTGAAGGTAATGGGAAAAATATAAAATAATCTTTTTCTCCCCAACCACTGCTCCAAAAGCTTTCATATTTCACATATAACATATATGGAAGATTGACTCACATGGTTGTTGAATTTTAACCCCTGGTCCCATATTTGGGCACTCTGCAGGAGCCCAAATGTTCAGATTAGTGCAATATGGGGGATATTCTTTAAAAATCTTCTTCTCCAGATTCAGCGGTCAGAATCTTTTGATATTTGGTATTCAGCATCCTTAGGGAAGGGAGATTCAGGTTTGTTCAAGCCAAGTCCCTGGGTTCATGTTCGGGCTCCCTATGGGAACCCAAATTGTAACTTTGTTCAATATGAGGAATATTCTTTAAAAATCTCTTTCTTCAGATCCAGCAGTCAGAATCTTTTAATATTTGGTGTATATCATCCTTCAGGAGATGTGATTCAAGTTTGTTCAGGGGGTATTTTTTCTGTTCAGGGGGCATTTTTTTGTGCCCAGTGGGAACCCCAGGAGCAAAAAATAGACACAAATTCAAATACCCATAGCCTTCCCATTCCCCATTTATTCTCAAATCACAGAACACTAAAAAAATATATTTAGTATCCAAAATTATTAGGGTTAACACAAATTGTAACTTTGTTCAATATCAGGAATATTCCTTAAAAATCTCTTTGCTCAGATCCAGCAGTCAGAATCTTTTGATATTTGGTGTATATCATTCTTAGGGAGGTGTAATTCAAGTTTGTTCATGGGGCATTTTTTGTGCCCAGTGGGAACCCAGGAGCAAAAAATAGAAACAAATTCAACACCCAAAGCCTTCCCATTCCCCATTTATTCTCAAATCACAGAACACTAAATAATTATATTTAGTATCCAAAGTTATTAGGGTTAACATACACTTTTACTCCCCTGTGGGAACTCTGGGAAGTGCAGTAGTGCTTGTTTACTGTGGTAAACAAGTTTCGTTACACTGGTAAAATAGGACCCAGTCACCAATGCTTGGGGTGGAAGTCCTCTAAAATGGGCAACATGGGTATAAACGATTTACAAAACTTGACTTTATCTCCATCTTGTGGTCACGATTAGCGACTGTGCATAAATATGTGACCATAACACCAATAAGTTAGTACACTAAAAAAATTTTTGTCTCTGTGTTTCTGATCCCTGATGCCTAAATACCTGCATTCCTTTTGTACAACTTGTTTTCCTTAACCACAGATCAGAGTGCTTTGATATTTGATTTGTAACCTCTTTTTGTACCCAAAATTCCAATTTGTCCAACGAAAGTTTCTAGGTCAATATTTGAACTCACTACGGGAAGATCCAAATTTTGTGTCCCACACAAAATTTTTATTTCCCAAATTGAGAGGCCAATGTGAAAAACAATCTTCTCCTCACAAACCAATGGCCCAAATTGAAACATATATGGGCCACATCATCTTAGGGGTATTCTGTTTTAGTTTGTTCAAATGGGGTCTCCGCCCTTTTTGGGTGTGGTCTTATGCCCAAAATATTGTGAAATTCTTTAAAAATCTTCTTCTCATGAACCACAAGTGGGAATGCTTTGATATTTGGTATGAAACTTCCTCTGGTGTTCAGGATTAAAAGTTGTTCAAAGAAAGTTGATAGGTCCATATTTGGGCTCTCCAGAGGATGGGCTCACATTTGAGCTCCCCTGAAAGTTTCTATTTCAAGAACCAGTGGAGCGCTTTGAACCAAATTTTATATGTAGCATTAGTTGACCCTAAGTACTTCATTCATCCCCAAAAAAATTTTTGCGTAGGAACATCTGCCACTAAAAATAGAAACAAAATTAAATGTCCAATATTTCCCAAACTGCACAGACTAGAGATTATGTATTTGGTATGAAGCTTTCTTCTGAGCAGTTGAAACAATTGGACGCTGGCGAATCTGTCATATGGTTCATTCAGATTACATTTTCTTTATACCCATAACCCTTACAGTTTAGGACAACTTGGTCCAGGTGAGTGTTTTTAGGCTCTCTTGAGCCTCTAGTTTTATTGTGCAATAGAGCTTTGTTAATGCTTATTTTGAGGTGTTGGTGGTTTATTTCTGCAGTCAGATTCATCAAAACTCTTGACTGCTTCATAAATCTGTAAAATAGATTTTGGTTAGATGTTCTAATTTTCAACCAATTAGCTATACATTAGATTGCATTGTTTTCACATTTGGGTGATTAATTGTAATTTTAGAGGATTTTCTTATTCATCAGCCCAGAGCCACAGACAATAATTATTGCAAGAAAGGATCTTCATTGTTATTTTACAAAAAAACAATTGTCCCAAAATCAGGGTTTGTACAGGTCATGGAATCCTGGAAAAATCATGGAATTGTGAAAAATAATTCAAGGGCATTGAAAAGTTTTGGAAAATGGGCTGGACGGGTTAAAGTTTTGGAAAAGTCATGGAATTCGTAAATAGGTTTAAAAGGGATTGCTTTTGTGTAAAAAGTATGTGCGACTTGCACAAAAGTTATGCAAAACATGAAGCTTTTCTGTTTGGGTGCAAACTAACCCAGTCATGGAATTTTTTCAGAAAAGTCATGGAATTTGATTCTCTGAAAAGTGTATGAACCCTGCAAAATATTTTTGTGTATTTTTGTGTTGTTATGTTTAACTATTTCTGTACCAGTGATGCATTTATACATCATAATTCCTATTCCATACTGTGTTATAACAGAAGCTAGAAAAAGAGATGAGAAAGTTTTAATATCAAATTTAATGGTATTGGATTTGAAATTTAATATTGCTTGCCCTATAACTTTCATAATGTTCATTCACCATTTAAAATCTTTGATGGGGGAAAAGGTTAACTAAAGATGATCGTTGGAGTACTGCGAAATGTAACTACACTCTCTAAGAATGTTATAGTTCAAAGAAAATCAGTTATCATAATTTATTGACACACTCCACCCAATAAGAGTTTTTTTTCTCATGCGACCAAATGAAAATAATTATACGTTTGCAAATTGAAATTAAATGATCTTTCTGACTTTTATCAAACAATATTCAATTTGTCAAATTCCCATTTCCACAATTTGATTCACTATACATGGCACCTACAGAAAAATTCAGTTGTTCAATATAAAATTTACTACAGAAGACAGAAGGGTTCAGTTTAGTAAAACCAAGTTACATAACAATATTTAAAACACATTGTTCTTTTGTACTTCTAACCACTATTGCAACCCCACCCACACCCACTACCAAAGATATTCAATACATCTTGTAATATTTTTCATTTACCTTTTCACTGATAATTTCCCTGGGTCATAACTTTTCTAGACTTTGTTATCAAATCAAGGCAAGATTGATAAAATTCCAGATCATAACTTTTCTGGAGTTTGTTGTGAAATCTGGTTAAGGTTGTTATAAGCAGCCATGCCTTGATTTGATAGTAAAATCGACAAAAAAAAAAAATGAGTCCTATGTTATGAATAAATTTAGTTGAAATATTTCTCATCCTCTCATTGAAATAAAAAAACACAACGGAGAGAAAGCTATCATCTGCACACCAAATTGTTAACATTCTGCCTGTGAAAGGTTGAAGGTGTTCTTATTTTGGGTTATTTGACCTTACAGTGCATTCACATCAGACAGCAAAAATCCATCTACTGACGAAAATATTGAATTTTCATTGATGTCACTATTAACTTTTTTGTTTGAATATTGTTTAAAAATAAATTCTATAGTGAGCTCAGTAGTTGGGGATGCAGGCTAAAAGCCGAGAGGTCCTCAGTTCGAATTCCACCTGAGGCAACCACATAGTGTCCTTGGACAAGACACTTAATCCCAATTGCCTACATGGGGGCACTGTGTACTAAGGCATACTGCACGTCGATGGTGCACATGTCTTCAACCAATGCTTACCCTGCTTGTGTGGAGTACGTTGGGGTGTCTGGCAGTTGCTCACCATTGCTCGGTGGTTCTCTCTGGGTACTCTGGCTTCCTCCACCTGTAAAACTGTCCGACACGAGGTGATCCCGGCTGTCGAAAGTGTTGTTAAACCCCAATAAATAAATAAATTCTATTCGTTCTGCAATTTCTATCTTTAGCCTGTCTATTGACCAGTAAATTGAAATGAAATATATGATTTTATACCTAATCTATCCACGTCACCATTACTCTATACATCCATTCAAATATCCTTACATCCATCAACCCATGGATATTTCAGCCAGCCTGCCTGCCAGCTACCCACCAGCCAGCCAGCTAGACATTCCTTTATCAGGAATAATGTTGTTGCACTTAGGTAGAAAAAGCACCTACATTAAAGGTTGCTAATATGAAACCAATGTATCTCATACATCGTTAGCACATTCTTAACCTTTACTATGAATTATCTGATTATCACATAATTTTCATAACTCAACCCATATTCTGGGTTTCTACATGATACTCTTAGCTGAAAATGTATGGGATAAAATAAATCACTGCTTCATGAGTGGAGGCAATATAATTTCATAATATCTATAAATTATGAGAAAAGTGTTCTATCTCCAAACACCACAATGGTTCTAAAGAAATGCAGTCCTACAAGTGAAAAGTGTTCTATCTCCAAACGAAAAAAGTCGATTTTTAGCTTAATAGGTTAATTTGGTACACATTTTACTCTTTCAAAAGTAATATTTTAATAATTACTATAATTATAACAATGAAACACAATCTTATAACCATAAAATGGTGTTGAACCCAGGGTGCAAAACTTCAAACCTGCTTTTCTCGACAAGATGAAAATGGTAGTTAGAACATAATGTCAATGTAAGGTGGTTGTTTTGTGGTGAATAAACATTTGAAAAAATATGTGAAAGGGCATTTAATCTAATGAAATATGTTTTGTGGGGATATCGCACGTTGAAAATAATCATCAAACAAAAAACAGCGAAGAATGGCTCTAGCCTTATTTGTATGCAAAAAACAAAAATGTTAATTCTCGTCCAAACACCTTCTGCCCACCCAAGTTTGGACCTGTAGTTGAAACCAAGTTCCGTTTAAAATTCGTCATTCCTGGAGAAACCTTAGGGGAGTACATACACACACTGATTTTAATAAATAAATTCACATGCTTGTCGGGAACCTTTGGAAGCAAAGAGAGGTCGACTAATGTAGACATTTATCTATTGCACCAAACAGATGGGAGAGGGGGGGGGGGGGGGGGGAGGGGGGGGGGGGGGCACTGACACTTACTCCACAGGCTCATTGGTGAGAGAGATGTGATATTTTTTTTCTCTATACATGTTGTCTCCCATTTGAATTTGATTAACTTGCGCTGTTAAAGAGTTTATTTTACCCTTTTCGCCTTTGCCTGACATCATTTTCCAAACCTGCAAGGGGCTTAGCTTACGGGAATGTTTGAATAGACCTTATGGGGGTCGTCATATTTTTTGTTTTATTTGGTTTCTTCAAGCTGTTTCTTGGTGGGTCGGGGGGGGGGGGGATTACCCTTAAATTCATAGGCCCTACTGCAGAATTTTCAGATTTTCTCTTTCTTTTGGGGGGGGGGGGGGGGGAATAGGGGAGACAACCCCACTCTTATGTCCATAAATCAAAGCCTACTCTTTGACAGCTAATGAGAATCGAATTCATTCACATGAGCTGTCAAAGAGTTTATTTTACCCTTTTCCTGACATCCTCATACCAGGACAGGCCTTATGGGAATGTTGAAATAGGCCTTATAGGGGCTGCATAATTTCTTTGTTTTATTTGGTTCTTTCTTTCATTTTCCGGGCAGAGGGGGTTACAAAAATTGTATTATATCAGGGGCATAGCTTGGATTTTCTATAGATGGGGGCATAATTTGAGGGAGGGCGTGCCAGGTCGATATATGCCACAGGCATATCCGATGGGTATGGCTCTCCCATTGGTGGGGGTTTGAGGTCCTTTATTTGTTTCACATGTAATATATATATGAAATCATTTTTAAAAAATATTTTGTGAGGGCATTTTGCCTGGGGGCACTATGTCCAAAGAGCATTTTGTCGTCCATACATTTTCACTGATGGCATTATGTCCGAGGGCATTTTATCCTACAATAATTTTTATAACATGAGAAGGGGGAATCGGTAAAAGGCTAAATTATGGTGTTGAAGATTCCCCAGCTGACAATTTTAAGAAAAGATTATTATCAGATTTTGGACCTTGGGCAATTGAAAAATGATTAAAGAAATATTTGTTTGTGACCAGTTTTATGACTTGACCACCTTGTTATTCTTTAATTGTTTGTTGTTACAGTGGAACTCACTTAAGTGGATATCTTTTAACTGAATAACCCTGTTAATTGAATATAATTTCCCAACACAAAACCATTTACCATACCTCCAGTACAAATTTGACCTGTTAATTGAATATAGGTTATACAGTAAACTACTGTTAATTGAATAAAATAATGTGCTACCTGTCGAGAAATTATGCCGACTTTCCCTAGTTTTCCTTTGTTTATAGACCTATTTGACCTCAGTACATCCAATACAGGCATTTAATCTATCATATCTTGTTTGACAGAGCTCATGGGGCTCTGTCAAACAAGATATAATAGAATAAATGCTGAGTTTATCTCTAGAATACAGGAAAGTGACACAAACCCTGTTAATTGAATATGCCTGTTATTTGAATAATTTTCATTGGCAAAGTGACTATTCAATTAACAAGATTCCACTGTACTGTAATAAACTCATAATTAATGTTTATCAGTTATTGTTCTCTCTGTTTCACTGTTGCCCACTATCAGTTAAGCTACCACCAACAGTAGGTGTGAAAACAGATGTTAGGTATGATAAATTGATGCTGTCGCAGAAAAATAGCTTCTCTGATTAGTGGGTCATCATGTATCGAAATATAAAATAAAATATGGCAGGCTCCATTAAATACAACTTCTGGCTCATTCTCCCATTAGGAAAACAGACCCCCCTCCCCCGTCAGTGAAGTTCACCGGCTCTCTGATCTCTGCTTCAGATAAAATTCTATCAAAGTCACGGTACACGGACATTTCCCCAACGGACATTTCCCCATGCAGTTTAAGGCGGACATTTCCCCATCAGACATTTCCCCATGCTGCTTATTCAAAAAATGGACATTTCCATTTCCATCAGGGTTCCCGCACCTCCTTGAATTCCTTGAAAGTCCTTGAATTTCAAAACCCCCTCCCAAGGACCTGGAAACTCCTTGAATTTTGAAGCACCTCCTGGAAACTCCTGGAATTTTGGAAAAATCGAGTTGGTTGCTCACGGCCGAGGTGTTTACAGTTCTTTCAAAATATGTCCGAGGTGTAGTTGTTTTAAATACCAGGATTTTCATCAATGGAAATGAACGATGACTTCCGAAAATTAATTACCTCCATGACTGTATTGTGTTTGCTGAACAAAGCATCCATGTCAGAGACTCAGTCTTTTTGTTGACAGTAATTTGATATGCCAGGTGGAAAGTGCAGATTTCAAGAGCAATGGCTCAAAAAGCAAGAGTATGACACGTGGCTGGAAGCAGTGATGGGAGAAAATAACTCTGCATGGTGTCGTGTGTTTATGAAGAATTTTAGTGTTGCAAATATGGGGAGTCCTCCCATTTGACATCGTGGAAGCACATTAAAAATGTGAAGGAAAAAGCACAGTCAATCGCTGTTTCGGCATTTACAAAAAATACATGTACAAGTGACGAAATCAATGTGTTTCATTGTGTCAAATGAAATGAGGAAAAATGTTGACAATTCATCCTTGTGCATGTACAGCTGAAGAACAGCTGCACTGAAAGAGGAAAAGAGACTCAGTGTGATTTACTTTGTCCAGGCAATTCAGTCATGTAAGTCCTATTTTAATAATTAAATTACCTGAAATGAAATCATCATTCGATATTAGGTGCACAGTCAGTGGTAAACTTAATGCTGCTACCCTGAAATGCAGGGAAACAACATTAAATTTACCCACTGACTGAACGCCATTTGTCAGATCCCTGGCAGCTAATTTCCTGGCATGTATCCTCTAAATTTTCCATATGCCCCCCCCCCCCCTAAAATTTTTACAAAAATTTGCCCAGGTACCCACGGGGTCTTGAGCTATGCTGTTGGCTAGTCTGTGGGCTTTCTTTGTCTCCAGCCAGGTACCTGAATCGGGACAAAGAAAGCCCACAGACTATAGCCAACAGCATAGCACTCACCACAGATTCTGGCTGTGCCCTTCTTAACATTACTTGTAACCCCCCCCCCCCCCCCACCACCTACCCCCCCTCCCCCCCATATTACTTGTGCCCCCTAATTAGAAAACACTGGCTCCAGCCACTGGTTTAATTCAACTCCTAACATTTTTCCTTCTTCCCAACACATGGTCGCTTTATACTCCTTGAAAACCCTTGAATTTCACCCAGCTGACTCCTGGAAACTCTTTGAAAAATTGATCCGAACCTTCTGGAAACTCCTGGAATTCACTTCTCAATTTGGTGCAGGAACTCTGTCCATGTCATTTAAAAAATGGACATTTCCTCATTCTTAATTTACATCAATGGCTTGGTTAGTTATACTTTTCTGAAAAGGGAGTAGGCAGTATTGTTTTATTTTTACCTGTTCTAATGTTGGGTATCTCTCACTTTCTTTTTAAGCCCACTTTCATACTGTAGTTAGAATTCCTCGCTTTGCCTTCTGCTGACATTATTAAAAAAAATTTGAATGGCTTTTGTGATTGTAGTGCAAGGTATATATTGAAGCGAATATTATGAGTTTTTTTACTCCCGTCATTTTTTGACGGATGTATTATGTTATGGCATTGTCTGTCTGTCTGTCTGTCTGTAAACGATTTTTGTGTCGCCTACTCCAAAGGTTTACATGCTACATTGCTCAAACTTTGCACATATGTTGATCAGTAATTGCTGTTGTGCATGTGACAAGGGCAGGTAACTCTGTTTTGTATTTCCAGAGTTATGCCTCATTTTTGTACTTAAAACTTTACAGCATTGTGTCACCAACTCCTTCAACATTTTACATGCTATATTGTTCAAACTTTGCAAACATGTTGATCACCAATTGCCGTTGTGCTTGTGACAAGTGCAGGTAACTCTGTTTTGTATTTCCAGAATGATGCCCCTTTTAGTACATAAAACATAAAAGTATTGTGCAGGCTTGTCATTTTGAAAATTGCAGGAGGGCCATTATGGTTCGCCATTTTGGGTTCACATAAAATGACCCCAGAAGGGTCATTTATGATTTTTGGGGGGCCATTTTGTTTCAGTCTGATGGGTAGACAACTAATATCATTTTAAGGTACAGTACATGGAGAGTGGATTGTAACTAAATCACCTGTAGAGTGGAGTTATAACCCAAACTATAACTTTCAAATTTTATACATATAGACAAAAAAACACAAGCAATGTTTCAGCCAATGGACCTCCGGGTTTAACCCAGAGGTCCATTGGTTGAAACTTTACCTGTGCTTGTTAAGCTTTGCAACAAATTTGCAATTATTGCTTGGGTGGAATCCCCACTCTGCGGGTGATTTAGTGATAATACACTCCACATATTGTACATGGTTTGTGTAATTATGGTGTACGTCATCACGTAATGTATATTTGGAAAGTTATTTACTGTCTCTGGGTGACAGCGTTGATGACACACTACAAACTTCACAAACTGCACTTTTGTTACATGTACCTCCTTCAATCCGCGAAAATTGCCGTTTGAGGCAGCCAATTTTGAGGTGCCTTCGACTGAATTACTGGGCCGCAGAAATCGGGGTTATGTGGACATTTACCGTCCGCAGAATTTTGAACACAGACGGCCAACTGCGGCCCGGGGCGATCGCCTGCCTCAAAATGACAAGCCTGATTGTGTCGCCTTCTCCTTCAACATTTTACATGCTATATTGTTCAAGCTTTGCACACATATTGATCACCAATTGCCGTTGTGCATGTGACAAGAGCAGGTAACTCTGTTTTGTATTTCCAGAGTTATGCCCCCTTTTAGTACTTAAAACATTACAGAATTGTGTCACCTACTCCTTCAACATTTTACATGCTATATTGTTCAAACTTTGCACACATGTTGATCACCAATTGCCATTGTGCATTTGTCGAGCAGGTAACTCTGTTTTGTATTTCCAGAGTTATGCCCCCTTTTAGTACTTAAAACATTACAGTATTGTGTCGCCTACTCCTTCAACATTTTACATGCTATATTGTTCAAACTTTGTACACATGGTGATCACCAATTGCTGTTGCGCATGTGACAAGAGCAGGTAACTCCATTTTGTATTTCCAGAGTTATGCCCCTGTTAGTACTTAAAACGTTACAGTATTGTGTCGCCTTCTCCTTCAACATTTTACATGCTATATTGTTCAAACTTTGCACACATGTTTATCACCAATTGCCGTTGTGCATGTGACAAGAGCAGGTAACTCTGTTTTGTATTTCCAGAGTTATGCCCCCTTTTAGTACTTAAAACATTACAGTATTGTGTCACCTACTCCCTCAACATTTTACATGCTATATTGTTCAAACTTTGCACCCATGTTGCACTGTCATTGTGCATGTGGCAGGAGCAGATAACTCCATTTTTTATTTTTTAAACAACCAGAATCCTCGCCATTTATAACTGTTAGGATCCTCAAAATGTCCTTTCCTTTTCCCACCTATCGTCAATCGTTATCAATGAAGTTAACCTGTTAATGAATGGACGCTACCATTGTAAACAGCGAGGAGAATCTACTACATCTAAAAATTGTTTGCATTTCCATTCTGCATACAAAAATTTCACAAAAACAATATGAAATGTGTGCACACAAGCATATAATTTGAAACCCTTTACCCCAGACAGGGCAGGGGAATGGGCAATGATTGGGGGTGGGGACAGACATAATTGAGTCAACAAAAATTTCAAAACTACCCCAGAGAAACTTGTGCATGTTCCAATTTTGACAGGCATATGTTGCCCCGCTAGGCTGTGCTCTTGTTAACACTTGAAATATATGAATAAAAAAAAATAAAACTTGCCAAGAGTTAGTTATTACTCATTCATAAAACCAAAATGTCTGCCCCATGAGGAAATGTCCAATGGGGAAATGTCTGGGATTCCAAAGTTGCCTGCCCAGCCAGTAAAATGAACAATGTATTTTTTAAGTCCATCCTGAACAATAATGTTTTCCAACTGTCCATCTTCCCAGTGACCGAGTTCATCAACTGCCTGGATTCTTGCACCAACCCTCATTTTCCCACTCCAAAAATTTACAGACACATTTGTCGAATCAAAGCACTTACAAATAAAATGAGTTTTAAAAAAGTATATTTTGCAGTTGCTTGCAATGCTACCTAGTTGTGACAGCGTGTGGTAGGTTGTGATTTATCAGTCGCACCGGTGTCTGACTGGATAACGGTAATTAGTGGGTAGGAATTAGCTCAGCATCATTCCATGGATTAAATCCTTCTATATTTCACACATTTTCGACACTTTTTTTTATTCAAACATGTATCTTTGTAATATTTGTCGATTATAGAAAGAAATTTCATCAATTCATGGAATTTTACAATACATTCTCAAAACTTATCTCATGTGTTGTGATTTTTTTTCTGGTTGTAAGAACAGCAAGTAAGTAGTAACATGTTACGGGTATTTCCAGTGCACCATACATACAGTAGAACTTCTTGAGAGACCGCCCTTTGGGCCACACAAAAATGGTCTCTCAAGACAGGTGGTCTCTCATAACAGGTTTCAGGTTTTCTCAAGTCAGTGAATAACCATCCACAAAATTCAGAAATGGAAAAGAATGGATTTTTGTAATTACTTTGTAGTTGTTCTTTTTTGTGAAGTTTTTGTAACAAATTGAAATGGACTGTTATGAAAATTATAAAAATAAATTAGTGTTGAAAATCTTCATTGAAGATTTTCAACACTAATTTATTTTTATAATTTTTATAACAGTCCATTTCAATTTGTTACAAAAAGATTTTCAACACAAATTTATTTTTATTCCTATCTGTCACATTTCAGGTATGTATGAAATTGTTTATTCAGCAATAATCCTAATCTTTTCACAGGGGTCTTATAAAAACGAATGTAGGACGTTTCGGACACGGACGTTTCGGACCGGACGTTTCGGACTAGGACGTTTCGGACTAGGACGTTTCGGACAGAAATATTGGACAGGGCGGACGTTTCGGCCAGAATGTATTTGGGTGTACTTTTGAGATTGTTCTCTTGTGGGTGGAAGGGAGGGGGAGGGGGTGGGGTGGGATGTAAATTGTAAAATGAAAATGAACAACATTTGAAAGTTTTATAATTTTTTAAAACTGTCATAAAATTTACCTGATATTATACATAGCACAACAAACATGAACATTTAAAAACAGGTTATAACTAATATTACAATAGCAAAACAATAGCACAATACAATTCTAATGTTACTTGTTGTTTCTGATTTATATAGTTTATAGAAATTACAAAGAACTAGAAAAATAAAATTTTCATGCTGGTGGCTGAACATTTCGCTATAAAAATTTAGTAACAGATTACGGGTTATAATTTAGAATGAAAAGTTTGGGTTTTTTTCACTTTTTCAAGTCTCTTTTAATTTATATATAATATAAATTACAAGGAACTGGAAAAAATAAAATTTCTATGCTTTTAAATGAATATTTAGAATATGAATATTTAGCTATAAAATTTAAGTATAGACTACCGGAAATAATTTGTCATGCTACTGGTTGGGTATACTTTTCCAAGTCTCTTTTAATTTATATATAATATAAATTACAAGGAACTGGAAAAAATAAAATTTCTATGCTTTTAAATGAATATTTAGAATATGAATATTTTTTAAATAAAAATGGAATGGGTTGATCACCTGAAGTCATAGTCCATTCACCAACTATTTCTAACTCGCGGAGTGTTTGTGGATCTTTGGGTCGATGTTGGGCTCTAGCCCCCCTGAGTACTCGTTTGGCAACGTCTGAATCTGGAAGACGAGCTTTCACTTCATCAGATACTGTTAAAAGCATATTTGTGAATATCTGGTTTGGCTTATCATTAGTTGTACTGGCCATATTCTTCATGTTTTGTCTACATTTAGAAACATCTACTTCTGTTTGGTCAGCTAAGTGAGAATGAATCTTTGTTAGAATTGGACATTCATAACAGTCATTAGTCTTTAAGGTAGCTGCACAAGTTACAGGGGAGTCTCGTTTCACACAGCGCCATGTTATAGATTTCTGTTTCTCTGAGATTGACTTAATAGTGTACATGTGTCCCTCAAAACACAATTTTTTTCCACCTCTTTTTGTTGATAATATTTCCATCTTGAGGCAACTAAGAAGCAACAAATTATGAGGAGACAGTGATAACAGAGAATTTATATTAAAAAAGGCAGAATAGTTTTGAAGCCACATAAGTCAGAAAAAATAAAAGGACACTTTGAAATTAAGTGTTGCAACAACAACAAGAATTGATCTAAAAATTATCTGCCATAAAAATTTAGTATGAATCACTGTAAAAACACACTCAACAATGAGGGAAGCTGAGAAACACTCTTGCTATTAATTGTAGCTGTGGTGAAATTGCTATAAAAACACAAAGCCAGAAGATAAGAAGCTTTGAAGTCTAAAAAGCCTGAGAGAAAGAAAGTAAAACAGATGCCTACAATTGTGTTTTTGATAGTAAACTGAATGAATGGAGTATGATACATTGTAGCTTTATTTCAAAATTTTTCATCAGTTTGCATTACCACTATGTTTTACAAAAAGGCTCCCCCCCCCCCCCCCAAAAAAAATTCCCTAATAAGCAAAACTCTTTTGTAACAAAAATTTGTGCAAAATTAAATAAATTGAAAACCCACTAACAATATCCATATAAAAATATCCACTAAAAATTATATAAAATATAAAAAAAGTCCGAAACGTCCGGGGTCCGAAACGTCCTAGTCCGAATCGTCCATGTCCGAAACGTCCGGTCCGAAATGTCCTAGTCCGAAACGTCCGTGTCCGAAACGTCCGTCCACCTATAAAAACATCTCAATCTGTAATGAGTTAGCAATTGAAACCCAATTAAGAGCTTTTAAAACTTTTAATTATGTTAGTATAACCACAATGGATTTTCCAATTCCAGAACAAGTAAGAAGTTTTTGTCATGGTTTCAGTCTTCAAAGGGGCGGTCTCTCAAGTCAGGTCCATTATGGCATAAAAATACAAGTTGGTACCAGGTCACAGTGCAAGGATATAGCGGAAATGTTGGCCACGCCGACAGGTCTGGGTGATAGCCTGCCCCAATCTTCAGACCACTGGGCCAGCACCACCACAACCACTAAAACACCCAACAAAAGAAAGAAAATAAGTCTGGAGCCTGAGGTGGAAACACAGGAGTTAGCGGATGAGGAGGGGTTCATTCACACTGTTGATAGACAGCCGAAAAAAGTGAGGAACTGCCCCTCCTCCCCCTCTGACTCCTCTGCCTCCACCTCCGGTTCAGGATCTGGTCCAATCTCAGCCTCAAAGTTAATAACCGCACCTAGTATACCACCTCTCATGGAGAGACCCTGGAATAAAGTTGTAGCCAGTAATACAAATAATCTTAATCAAAACTCTAACATCAATAGGGAGAAACGGACTCTACCCGCTTCCACCAGTGCCGTAAGCAAAAACGGAGGTAGGAATAGCCAAAGAGACAACAAAGATCACAGTTCCCCTAGATTTGTAGTTGTAGTCACCAGGGTTCACCCTGACACGCCCAGGGAACTCATTAATCAGGGGCTACAGAACTGCAAATGGGAAAGATTTACGTCAAAGGCCACAGGCAAGGCGACATGGAAAATAAAAGCTGTATGCCCCAATCAGGAAAAAAAATCAGGAATACTAGCCAACGGAATAGTCATTAACAATAGATGGCACGTTGTGGAAGAATACAGATATACTCCTCCCCCGGACACATAGCCAACAAATGCAGAGGGATCCTAACCTGCATGAAATGTGGAGGTAATCACCTCAGCAAATCATGCAGATTAGAATCCCCCTCCTGCCCCAATTGTAAAGGAAACCACCCAAGCAACTACCGAGGATGTCCCCATTATAAGAAGGTTAAAACAAGCATAGAACTAAAAAACCTACACCTAACCAAGCCTGAAAACGCCTCATCCCCTCATGCCGTCTGCTCCCTTATCGCGGGCGCACTCTACTCAGTTCTACAAAAACATGTCAACACCAATTTGGGTGACATCTGCCAAGATGTCAGCCGATCCGCGTCCCGACTCTTCAAGACCCAAATCTCTGAATCCTTAGTAAAAGCCGCTATCAACACTAATTAAAACTACCGACTATCCTTATCTGAACACCGTAACTAAATATCAACCCCACCATGAATAAGTTACAAATAGCCGTGTGGAACGCTAGAAGCGTTAATAATAAAAAAAACTTCAAATGAGCCGATACTTCGAAGATATAGACATTGTCTGTATCTGCGAAAGTTGGCTTCAACCCAGCAAAAATTTTTCAGTTAGTGGGTTCAGCACTATTAAAAGAGACCGACAAATCACTAAAGGTGGAGGCGTCGCTCTTCTAATATAGCAGAACATCAAAACTAAAACAATAAAAACAAATCACCTCGATGCTGAGGTGATTGCAACTGAAATCACAGTTTACAATAAAAACATCGCTATTGTCTGTTATTATAACGACCCAAGCAAAATTGTTTCTGACACTGTCTTTGATTTCTTTACGAGGAAATACAAACACTGCATTTTCCTCGGCGACTTCAATGCCAAACACCTATACTTTGGCTGCAACAAAACCAGCCCCAACGGTGAAGCCCTACTCGAAATAACAAAAAAACATAACCTCCATGTGGTTATGAACGACAACTCAGCAACCTATATCAGTAACAACCCACTATTTTCATCTGATATCCTCGATCTAATTATCGCCAGTGATTCCCTGAAAAACCACATCGATGACCACTGGGTCGGCGATGATGACTTAGGCAGCGATTACCTCCCGGTCCATGCCTCACTGCAGCTAGGCAATGGCCCACTCAGGTACCCCCCCCCCCCCCCCCACTCTCCGCAGGAATTTTAGAAAAATTAATTGGAACCTCTATCGTGACATCGTCGATGTCAAACTCACAAACACCCCCCATCCAATGCAGTGGAACTCGAAACCCAATGTGAGGGCATAGAGAAAATCATTAACTCAACCCTAAACGAAATATGCCCAAAAGAAGAAGTGCGCCCCTGGAGAAATACTATCTCAGGCGACACACTCTCACTAATCAAAACTAAATGGAAAGCTCTTCGAGCTCTTAAAACCGAAACTGGCCCCGGTAAGAAAGCAGACCTCAAAAAAACATACAACCGCCTTCATGGTGAGGTCAAAAAAGCCCTCCAAGCTGAAAAACAAGCCAACTGGGAAAAGGCAACAGCCGATCTAAACGAAGTCCAGGATGCCAAAAAATTCTGGGACTCTTTCAAAACCCTAACTGGGCAAAAAAACAAAAGCTGCAAAGCCGCAGGAAAACCTCTTAAGAAGGAAGACGGTCCTTTCACGCACACCGACAAAGACAAGGCTGACACCTTTGCCGACCTCCTAAGAAAAACGCATCGCCCGCATCAAGGTGCGGGCAACGATGACACTGCCATAAATGCCATTGATGACTTCATCAATGCACACCCTGATATCTACCGTGACCCCAAATTCAATAACAAGCCAGAAGACGGGGATGACGATGACCTCGTCATCCCCATCACTAATGACGAAATCATCAACATCATAAAAAAATGCAAAAAGTCTTCCTCACCCAGCGAAGAGAAGTAAGCTACAAAATTCTAAAACAAAGCCCATACTCCCTAATCGAAAAACTAAACAAACTGTTCAATGCATGCCTCACCCATGGCTACTTTCCCAAATGTTGGAAAAAAGCCATCGGTGTCATGATACCAAAACCAGACAAGGACCCCTCCGATCCAGCCAGCTACCGCCCAGTCAGCCTACTCAGCTGCATTGGTAAGACATTCGAACGAATCCTTACCAATCGGTTCAGGGGGCACCTTGAAGACAACGATTTTTTTAATAAATGGCAAAGAGCCTATATAAACCGCAAAGAAGGCATCGAACATGTCTACCGACTAGTCACCCAAATGAAAGCCGCTATCAACAATCAGCAAATAGCGCGGCAGTCCTGCTAGACGTCGAAAAAGCATTTGACTCCGTCTGGCACAATGGAATGCGCTACAAATTATCAAAAATGAAACTCCCCAAGAAACTGCTCAGATTACTATCCTCTTTCTTAAATGATCGCGAAATTAAAGTCAGAGTGAACAATGAAATGTCTGACAGTGTCCCCCTTGAAGCAGGCACCCCTCCTTTACATCTTCTATGTTAATGTCCTTAACTTCTCAGAGGATCGTGTTCAAGTCTCCCAATTCGCGGATGATAAGGGCCTCTGGGACTCTAACAATATGGCCAATCTGCTCCAAAAACCCCTGCAACGTGCTCTCGATGACTTAGAACAATGGTGTGCCAAATGGAGAATTAAGCTAAACGCCAATAAAACCCAATGAATCACCTTTATTCGCAAGAAAAATAAACGGGATTTTGACCTAAAACTTATGGATAACACCCTCCCAGAATGCAAAGAGGCGAAATTCCTGGGCATCACCATTGATAAAAAATTGTCCTTTAACAAACACACCGACGACATGGCGAAAAAAGCCACCAAACGCATTAACTTACTGAAAATGCTTAAGGGAACTTCATGGGGAGCCAACCAGTCCACCCTACTCAGATTATACAAAGCCTTTGTGCTCCCAGTACTCGAATACGGTGCAATCATACTAACTGACCTCAATCAAACTAATATGGGAAAACTCCAGAAGGTCCAAAATCACGCACTTAGAGTTGCCCTCCACGCCCCATGGGACACACCCATCAAAACACTCCACGACAGGGCCGATATCCCCACCATTAAAGACCGCCTAGCCACCCTGGCACTCCAATAACCGCTATATGGACAGTCCAACCGTTACAGAAATGGTTCCTGTACATCCACTTTAAGGGAGGCGAGCGTTGGTCCTGCGTCCCGTCTCGGCCCCTTTTTGTAAGCGCATTGCGCATCTTTTTGTCCCAACCCATTAGGATTACAATGCAGGCCTGCCCCCGAACCAGGGAAGTTCGGGTCTTCTTCTTGGTGGTCCCCGAAGGGGGTCGTTGTTGTTTCCTTCAAAGACATCCTATCAAACAGAGGCAGCCTGAGGCAGATTATACTTGCCAGTGATGGCCATCGCTCAATATCATCTCCGAAGTGGCAGACTATACTTGCCTGAAAATCCAAATCGACTGCACCCTCGGGGAGAGGTAGTACCTTTGTGAGAGGACCCAACCTCTCACACTGGTCCTCACCCGAGGGTTCAACCGACATCGGTCAAAGAGACCTTCACGCCGCAACCGGTGACACCTGCCGAGTACCTGAACCTGTTCCTCCTTCAACACGAGTAGACATGTGGAAATTAATCACTTACAGCCAATGAGGGTCGAAAGGGGCTTGCTCCCCATACTATCCCTGCGCGCCTTCGGCGCGTTAAACCATTCCATTCGGGTCACAGTGGTCTCTCAAGACAGGTGGTCTCTCAAGACAGGTGGTCCCCCATAGCAGGTCCATTATAGAGTAAAACCAATCGGTGCCTGGCAGATGTGGTCTCTCAAGACAGGTTTTACTGTAGTAACCTTTTTGGGGTCAGCACCCTGTCTTTAGCACAGGATTTTCACGGGTATTGGAAATGGGGTCACTAATGGAGCATACATGTAATGATTCCAAAACATAGCTCATGATCCTTTGTTAGAATGAGCTTTCTTCAAATTCTTGCCTTTTGAGTATTCATGAGCTGTGGTTTTGAAGCAAAAGCTGGAGAAAATGCCCACGTCATATGCATTGTGTCCTTTGGCAAGACACTTAATCCAACTTTCACAATTGGGAGCTCGGTGACACAGTGGGCTGAGGCATGCTGCATGACGATGGTACACATGCCTTCAGCCATTGCTAACTCTGATTGTGAAGGGTTAGTAAGTTGGAGAGTGTGAGTTATTTGCCAATACTCAGTGGTTTTCACTGAGGGCTACTCCGGCTTCCTGTAAAACTTTTGAACACAATTTGACCCTGGTGTGCCATCAAACCCCAATAAATAAATTTATCTGCACATTTTATTGTTAGAAAAAGAGTTAACCCTTAACCTAACATGAAAAGCAGACAACACAACCAGACACACGTGAACAAAATTATTGAATAACTAATTGTTTTCCATTTTTGCGTCAAAGACATAGCTTATGACCCCTCATTGGAATGAGCTTGTTCCAGTAAGGCGTCATAAGCGGTGTACGGAAAAGTGCCATCAGAAAAACTGCCCAATGGCAATCTGCCCATCAGGAAAACTTTCCATCAGGAAAACTGCCTATCATTAGCATATTTGACACAAGCATACTTGGCAAATTTTCTGGTGGGCAGTTTTCCTGATGGGCAATATCTACCCATCAGAAAAACTGCCCATCAATAGCATACTCGACACAAGCCCATGATGTCAATTTTCTCCGTTGATGACAAAAAATCCCAGTACAATATGAATTGATGAAAATTTTGAAACATACTTTTTTATTTTTACTAAAAACAGCCAGTTTGCAATAATGAGCATACAGCTTACATTAAAATATACTGAGTTGCCTCATTTTTAACATTATATATGAAATTTAATAATGATGATAATATTTTGTCAATATCAAAACTCCTTAATAAACACACTGAGACTTCCCGGATAAAAGTGAATACACAAATGCCACAGTGGATTCTCCAAGTGGGGCACGGATAACATAAAGTTGTTTGAACAATTTTGGGGCAGACTTGAAAGTTCCATCCATGAACCAGTGTTGACTCCAACCTAAGTGCTTTAAACCTTCAGTAGTAGCAAAAACAAGAACTCTGTTGGTTGCCTCTTTTCCACTGTCATGTATGAGAAATGTTTGTCCTTCGAATGTACACCACTGTGGTGCAGTCAAATCTAAACCTTGCAAGGTTGTAGGCTCTTTTGGCAGACCTCCTTTTTACTGTTTCGAATAGTTCTTTTTAATGATTCCACATTTCCAGCAGCAGCTCTCACATCTATGGGTGCCTTTACAAAATAATCTGTAGCAATTTGAGATGGCTTACCTCTTGTTGCACTTGCATGTGTCTTCATTGATGCTTTTAGTTTAGCCGCCTCAATTTTGGCCTCATCTCTGTCATGACAATGATTACCCCGGTAGTAGAATTTAAAATGGTTTCAGTTGCAACCACAGGCCCATAAGCGAAACAAAAAACATCTAATAATTATCATGCCATGACATGTTACCGATGGTCGTTATATCAGAGGAGAGTGCCCAGAGTATCTTAAGAAAAGGTTACATCACTATGTGTGGCTTCCATGAGACCAGTCTATGGTCGGTCACCCACACCCTCATTTAACCCTTTACTCAAAGGATCGCCCAATTGGCTCAGTGTTACACAAAATCCTAATCCTAATTTAAAACTTTTGGTCTTCCTTTCTAATCTTTACTTTCCATTCGAAAATTATGATACCTCATTGGAAAGTATCTGGTTCCATTGAGTGTCATAAGCTATATATTTTACAGCAAAAAAATAAAATTAATAAATTAACTATAGAGACAGAGTGAATGCAGTGGTGAGGGTGGAGGGGTGATGATCATTCGGCAACGTATATCTGGACAATACCATGACCTGCAGATCTAACACATCTTGAATCATACCGACAACTGCACTGGGGAATAGAAACCTGTATTTTCCTCCACTGATAATACCTATAGTCCTGACAATGGCTTTCGGAGAGATCTATGAGGAAACTTTACAAGAATTGCAGTCAGCGACTGGAATTATGCTTGAATTAAAATAAAGCTTGTGTTATTTTTTGCTGATGTTGAACAGAGGGTTAACAGAAAAATACTGAAACAAGTAATTGGAATAAACAATTTATTTCTTGAGGCAGCTTGAACTGATCCTGAGTAACTAAACCACAAGTAGAAAAGGCACTATGAAATGTATTAGTTTGTCTTTGACTCTTTGCATAAAAATGATTAAAAAATAGATCTGAACCTTCAATACTAGAAACACGGGAGGGTAAATATTGTTTTCAGAGCATCTTATTATGGCAATGTAGAAGCGCCACTTGTGATACTAATCAGTTCACTACTCTGTTTAAACAGATTACTCAATCCATTTAAACAGATTAATAATTATCCTGACAACTTCACCCCAGTGCCTATTCGATGCATTCCGTGGTGACCAACACCAGAAGGCTCCACTGTGGCCTTATCCTAAAGACCTGACCAAGAGGCCCTCCCCATCCCTCCCCATCTTGACCCAGCCACCTCCTGGGCAACTTATGTTTAATTTGTTAAAAAGATTCACCGAATAATTGTTGCAAGTGGCAAATCTTAATTTTCACGAACGTGATTTTGAAAACAGGAATTCCTTGCCCGAAGGACAATTTCGAACATGAAACAAGTTTCAAAAAATGACAGATCCATTGAAAAACTGCTTATCTGCTTTCGAGCAATTTCACAGGATAGTTTAATCCCAGGTAACTGCCCATCATAATGATTTTTTCGACTATGATTGGACAAACAGAAGTAAAAGAGAATAAATCACACAAATAAAACCATACAATACCTTCAAGTCCCGCCTACCCTTTGATGAGGGAAAAATGTCACTGTTGGGCGAGGAGATGAAACAAACAACCTTTAACTGAATAGTATCTGTAGTTAACTGTATAGATTAGTAACTTTCTTCTCTGTGATTTTGATAATTGATGGTAAGTCGGACTTGTCAGACTTCTGCTCTTGTATTGTCTCTTAATGAAAGTGTTGCACTTAATGAAAAATTGCAATAAAAACACGTTTGCAGTAAGTATAGAACAGGCCAAGCCAGGTGCTTGGTCACCAATCTTTTGGGATTAGTCAGGATAAAATTTCAATCTTTCTTTCCTTTCTTTGTCTTTGTTTCTTTGAGTGAAGATATTGTTTATAGAAATGTACCAGGCTCTGAATTTAGAAATCATTTAACCCTTTACCCAGCCTTATAGTAGCAAGTGCTAAAAAATTTCTCAAAACACTAAAATGTTTTATTTTTTGGTTTAGAAACATAGCTTAAGCCCCTCATTGGAACCAACTCATTCCAATGACAACCATAAGCTATTTTTCTGAAGCAAAAAGTGTGAATGACAGTTTTCATGTATCGCGATGGGTGACTTCGTCCATTTACAGTAGGTAGGCTGAAAAGGTTAAAAAGTGACACACATTCTGAAAGCCAAGCCATTGGTAGAATAAAGGGATCAAAACCGCTCAAATTAAATTCCATTACTTTGTCATATTCTTAGAGGTTTTGTTCAAAATTATGTTTATCAATTGCGTTTTTCCTTGTTTAAAAAAAAACAGAAATAAAATAAAATGCGTTTTTCCTTTAGTTAATTTTTAGTTTAACTTGACAGAGTCAAGATAAGCTATTGCCATCATGCGTGCGGAAGTCTGTTAGTCTGTGAATCTCTGAGTCTGTTCACATTTTCCTTTAGCACGGGCTACACCCCGCAGTTCTTGTCTGATCATCACAAAATTTCATATGCAGGTTTGGGGTCATGTCTAGATGAGAATGTCCCCTTTTGGTCGCGATCGGTCAACCGGTATGGCTGCTCGAGCCCAAAACCCGAAAACCATTAGCACAGTCTAAGGTCGTATTTATGAAGGGATTTCATTGTAACTTGGTAGGATGCATCTGTATAATGCCTAGTTGAGAACATCTCCTTTTGGGCATTATCTGTCAACCGTGATGGCTGCCCAAGCCCGAAACCCAAAAACTTTTAGCACAGTCTGCAGATCTGGTTTAATATGGAGGGATTTCATTGTAACTTGGTTGTATGACTCCTTATGATGTCTAGATGAGAATTTCCCCATTTGGGCGTGATCTGCCAACTTTGACGACTGCCCGAGCCCAAAACCCGAAAACCTTTAGCACAGTATACAGATCATATTTATTGAGGAATTTCATTGTAACTTGGTGGCTTGACATATAATGTCTAGATGAGAAAGTCCCCTTTTGGTCCTGATTGGGCAACTGTGACGGCTACAGGGGCCTGAAGCCTGAAAACCTTTACCACAGACTGCAGGTCATATTTTTGAAGGGATTTTATTGTAACTTGGCAGGATGACTCCAAATAATGTCTAGATGAGAACGTCCCATTTTGATCGCGATCATTCAGCCTTGATGGGTGCTCGAGCCCAAAAACCTTTAGCATAGGCAGAAGGTCATATTTATGGAAGGATTTCATTGTAACCTATTAGGTTGACTCCATATAATGCCTAGATGATGACATCCTCTTTTGGTTGTGATTGGTCAACTGTGATGGCTACAGGTGCCCGAAGCCCGAAAACCTTGATCACAGTCTACAGGTCATATTTATAAAGGGATTTCAGTGTAACTTCGTAGGATCACTCGAGATGATGCCCAGATGAGATTGTCCCCTTTGGTTGCAATCATTCAACCATGATGGCTGCCCGAGCCCGAAAACCTTTACCACAGTCTACAGGTCTATTTATGAAGGGATTTCTTGTAACTTGGTAGGTTGACTTCATATAATGTCTAGATGAGAACGTCCCCTTTTGGACACGATTGGGCAATTATGATGGCTACAGGGGCCTGAAGCCCGAAAACCTTTAGAACAGTCTGCAGGTCATAATTATGAAGGGTTTTCATTGTAGTTTGGTAGGATGACTCCAAATAATGTCCAGATGAGAACATCCCCTTTTGGTCGCAATCATTCAGCCTTTATGGCTGCCCGAGCCCAAAGACCTTTAGCATAGTTTATAGGTCATATTTATGGAAGGATTTCATTGTAACTTGTTAGGTGGACTCCATATAATACCTAGATGATGACATCCCCTTTTGGTCATGATTGGTCAACTGTGATGGCTACAGGTGCCCGAAGCCCAAAAATCTTGAGCACAGTCTACAGGTCATATTTATGAAGAGATTTCATTGCAACTTCGTAGGATCCCTCCAGATGATGCCCAGATGAGAATTTCCCCTTTTGGTTGCGATCATTCAACCATTATGGCTGCCGAAGCCCGAATACCCTTAGCACAGTCTACAGGTCATATTTATGAAGGGATTTCATTGTCACTTGGTAGGTTTGACTTCATATAATGTCTAGATGAGAACATCCACTTGTGGACAACTGTGACAGCTACAGGGGCCTGAAGCCCGAAAAGCTTTAGAACAGTCTACAGGTCATAATTATGAAGGAATTTAATTGTAGCTTGGCAGGATGACTCCAAATAATGTCTAGATGAGAACGTCCCCTTTTGGTCGCGATCATTAAGCCTTAATGGCTGCCCGAGCCCAAAAACCTTTAGCATAGTCTATAGGTCGTATTTATGGAAGGATTTCATTGTAACTTGTTAGGTTGACTCCATATAATGCCTAGATGATGACATCCCCTTTTGGTCATGATTGGTCAACTGTGATGGCTACAGGTGCCCGAAGCCCGAAAATCTTGAGCACAGTCTACAGGTCATATTTATGAAGAGATTTCATTGTAACTTCGTAGGATCACTCCAAATGATGCCCAGATGAGAGTGTCCCCCTTTTGGTTGAGATCATTCAACCATGATGGCTGCCCAAGCCCAAAACCCAAAAACCTTTAGCACAGTCTACAGGTCACATTTATTAAGGGATTTCATTGTAACTTGGTAGATTGACTTCATATAATGTCTAGATGAGAATGTCCCCTTTGGACGCAATTGGGAAACTGACGGCTACAGGGGCCTGAAGCCCGAAAACCTTTAGCACAGTCTACAGGCCATATTTATGAAGGGATTTCAATGAAACTTGATAGGATGACTCGTTTTGGAATAATTTCACTGTAACTTGGTAACTTTCATTGATATACATTAACTTTGAGGGCCACATACATTAACTGTGAGGTCATATTAATGGCTTTGGTAAGCCATTTTTTATAAACTTGAGCAAGGTCATTTTGCAGTTTATGAGTCAAAGTTTTACAATTTCTTGATTGTAAGGTGTTGTATAACACCGATAGAGCATATGTATATACCTCACTTACCTTAAAACAGAAATGTTGACTTTAAAGATGACTTTTTAGAAAAAAATGTTTCGTCCTCAAAATCTGCTATGTTCTCTATCAAATCTGAAAATCAAATATACATTTACCTCAATTATATACCTGTGAATGATGAACTACAAAGTAATGATAAAAGAATAGTTCAGATTTGGAATAAATAAGGTTCTAAAAATTTCTTGAAAACCATCATATTTGAGAATTTCTGGAACTATTTCAGCTGCAATTCTATGGATGCCCAATGTAGTCAATAATCATAATTGTGCAGAACCCTTGGAAACTGAAAAATAAGCTATAATAATAATAATAACAACAGTGCATTGACTAATAAAGTGCAAAGAATGTTGAGAGACTATGTTTTATTAAACAACTTTTTTTTTATTAATACCATCATTGCCAAATCAGCAAGACATTTTATCATGAAATAGTGTATGTCATCACACTTTTATCAACTGATTGAGAATGTGGGTGAACAATGTATGTAGAAAAAAAGAAGAGATGATTACATTTCAATAAGTTCAAATTGAGAATGGATACTGATTTGCAAAGAATAAATATGTTACTGCCCCACAGCCAATGTGGGTAGTAGTTCAGGCACAGGAACAGAGAAATGCTCATACAACACAGACAAGAAAAAATGTATGCTGCATGTTTCCTGACTTCCCCAAGCCATCACTGGTAGTTTTGTTTCCCACCTAGTCTAATTTGAAACATGAGCAAGTTTACATAATGTATTATGTCAGTCACCCATGATATGCAGACTGTACAGGGTTCAATTTAACTGGATTCACATAGCAACTTTCGAATCAGTTTTCAACAATAGCTAATGAATTTCACATAACAAAAACATATAAATTAAAGGAAATGCTAATCAAAATATATCCAAGATGGTAAGCTGCTATTCAAATTTTAAAAATTAAATCGACCCCTGAGACTGTATAATATTCATTTTATCATAGTCTGTATAAAAATAGCTGCAAACTGTAATATACTTACATCAGAAAATTTAAGTACTTTTCAGTCACAAATGTAGAGGTTGTTAGTTGTCCATGAATTTTAGGGAGCCCATCAAATAGTCATCAACTAACTCTGTGTAGTCAACTTCATATTTTGTGGCATCACCCTCATATAGTATCTGAAATACAACAAAAACCATGTTTGAAAGCGATGGGAGGAAGAACAAAGTTTGTTGTATCATATGAGCATGCTATGGTTCTTCACATACATGGAAGCTGCTATCACCTAACACATTTGTCTGCTAAGCCATAAAACAACTGTGTAAGTTTTTGAGCTGAATAAAAACAGGACAGCTGTCACAGTGAACCTCAATAAGAAACCATAACAAAATGAGTAACCATCACTGATAGATTATAAAATTCTCCAAGTCTCACAATATCAGATGAGGTTGCATCAACTGTCGCACTTTGCATCTACATTTTTCATATAGTCAAAATATTTGCATTATATAATAACAAAGTGACTTCTTAATTATTAACCCTTTAACTAACATGAAAAGCAGACGACACTGGCAAACATAATTATTGAATAACTAACTTTTCCATTTTTTGTCTCAAAAACATAGGTTATGACCCTTCATTGGAATGAGCTTCAGAAGCTCATTTCAATGAGGGGTCATAACCTATGTTTTGGAGACAAAAAAACATGAAAAAATAATGAAAATTAATTTGTGTTTTTTTTAGAATAGCGCTGACCGGTTTTGGCCTTTACTTTGAGCAAAAGGTTAAAAGGGAATGCCAGGGCTGGTAATGAAGATCCTAGATTGAAACCTGTTTCCAGGTAATGCTTAAATAGGATTGTTGTAGCCTGCAGGTTGTGGCTTAATAATTTGTAAGAATAATCATTCATTTCTGTCACTCTTTCTCAGTTTTCAACAGGCGAATTGTCTTGTGCGACTTAATCTCAAAAGTAAATAGCAACAACTGATGCATGATCTCCCTGATGGGAGATCGCTTGTGTGGTGTTGCTATTTATTTTGCATAAGTTCTTATAAAAAGCAATTGAGAAAAACGGTGGCGATCATGTCAAGAAAGATTTCCAAGTGATGTGAAACTTGTCAATGCAGCAAATAATGTAGCAGCCATATCATAGTCATTTGATGGTAACCATTAATTTGCTATTGTTTCATCACTGCTGTAACCTCAAGGTCACCTGAACGGTCATTCACGGCTTATTTCAAGGCACGAGTGCTACAAACAATGGGATAAAATGAGAAACAGGAGAAATACTCACCTCATACACAGCATATTTATCACCATCGTTGCCATAGAAACCTGGAGAACATCTCCACAGTACCACTCTGAATGTCCAAAATCGTCCTCCCACTGGTGCTGGATGCGCTTGTTCAAAAATCTCATGACAGGTTCATCAATGTCAGAGATGTTGATGGAATCTGATGCTATATCTGATGGGGTTTCAGTTTCAGTGGTGGAGGTCTGAATAAACTGCTTCTTTGTCTGTTTGGTTTTCTTGCTCTTTCCCCCTGATTTTTTTGCTGCCTTTGCAGTGTCAATGTACTGTAATTAGAGATAGAGATCACAATAAGAATAAGATAACAAATAGGCTCCCTTTTCCTTTCAACTCCACTACAAATCAGTGAATGCTGAAAATGCAAATATCTCTATGATTAAAACACAATACATATTATTCATCATAATGTTTTAGAGCACTGAGGGGAAACAACAATGAAATTATATTAATCTGTCTGTCCACTCTAAAATGGTGGAACAATGCAATTAATTACAAAGTTCCCTGACAGAGATGCTCGGTCTTGTCCATGAGTGGACTCAGTCGAAGGGGCCTGTAGCCTCTGCTGATCCCCCTTTGAGCCATCCCTGTTATTATCCTCAAATCATTTAGAATGCTCCAAAATGATGGATGCTACTCTGATTATTCCCTCTTTGCATAAAAGATTAATCATACATACTCTTCTGCCAGGGTTTTCTTACCTCTATTTCACGGAATGCACATTGTAAACACTAGAACCATGTGTCAAAAATGAAAAGCCCAATTTAGGTTATGTATGGTGCAAAAACAGACAAATCTTATTTGCCTATACTATTGAATATGCGCTTACCATTTCTTATCAACCTACCTCAATTGTTTACTACAGGCTTGCACTACAGTGGAAGAACCTAACTCGGATAAAATACTCTCTATTTTAATCTTTCCCAAGATTTGGGAAAGAAAAGTGGTGTAAAAACACCCTGAAAAAAATAAGCCAAAACTGGGCCGAGCGCCATCTGCGCATACCCAGTATGGGACGCTCTTCCATAGTACAAATCCACGACTTCCGTAACAGTGTGCAATGCATCAATTCGTCATTCTTTTTCTATCCGAAGCACGAGCAGGATGTGTTTCCGCCATATGCATTATGAAACAGTGATAATTCAACTCGTGAATAATGGTTTTCCTGTGACTGGAATTATGGATCTGAAGATCGTATGATATCAGGACTGTGTTTTATATATTCTCGTTTATATTTTCAACCACATTCTCATTGTTTATTAATTACTATTCCGTTTTCGCGAATGTTTTGTTTGCGACATCGTATCATCGCGATTCGACCATGAATTTTTTCGGTTGATAAAAAAATTGTTATTGGAGTAGGTGTCGGCCGTCTGGGTTCTGCCACCTTCTCTCGTAGTTGAGGGTGTTCTTCTACTTTCTGTTTCTGTTGAGTTCGCCTTTTTCTTCTACTGCTCTCAACTCTGTTCTTTCCAGGTCGGTTCCTTTAGGGCAATTCCTTTTGCCCTCGCCATTGGTGCGTTCTCGTGTCCGTTTCGTCTGCACCAGCGGGTGGTGTGGAATGCTGTCGTTTCGGGAGCCTCCCGACTCGACCACGTCTGATGTGAGTGCAGCTACTCCCGCACCCGCAGGGGGGGGGGGGGGGGACACTGTCGTTTCGGGCCCCCCCCCCCCCCCCCCCCCCCCCCCCCCGACTCGACCAGGTCTGGTGTGAGTTTGATGTGCAACTCCTCCCGCTCCCGTGGGGAGTGGTGAATGCTAGTGTTTCGGGTCACCCGATTCGGCCATGTCTGATGAGAATTGCTCCTCCTCCGTGGGGGATGTGCAGCTCCTCCCGCACCAGCGGGGGGTGGGGACCGCTGTCGTTTCGGGGCTTCCCGATTCGACCATGTCTTGTGAGAGTTATTCCCCTTCCATGGGGAATGTGCAGTGTTTTACCGTGGTGGATACTGCGGGAGCTGTTGGTTTTCTGGTGTAGAGATGCCTGGTTCCGGGACTATGCGCCCTCTCCAGTCGACATCTGAGGCTGTCACTAGGGTTGTGACTCCTCCTTTGGAGGCCGAGCCTGGTGGCTCTCTCCACTTTTCCGCCAGTTCCAACAGCTCCCGTCATATCTGCTGCTACTGCTGTTCCGTCTACAATGTCATTGGGCATCGTTTTTAGCCGGCCTCGGCTTCTCCCTGCCAGGGATGTCTGTAGTGTGGTTGTGGGGTTTCGGCCTCAGCCTTCCCAGACTTCCACTCGGCGAAGTCAAATGGGGCTGCCGACTGAACCCCCTACTGTGTCCTCTCAGCCATTGAGCACAGTAGTTTTATACCTGCAGTGGTCTGCTGCGGTGTCTGGTTGTGTAGACGTGGGGGTATCGGCCTCAGCCTTCCCTGACTTCAACTCGGCGAAGTTGGAAGAGGCTGCCGGCCGGACCCTCTCCTGTGGTCTCTGCGCCGTCGAGCACCACAGTTGTCATTGGTTTCGGTTGTTCTTAGTGGGACACTATGAACTCTGTGGCGTTTTCGTCCACTCATTCTGACCACACGACCAGTTTTGGGGGTCCAACGTCTTTTGTGCAGCCTGGACCTTCTGCCCTGCAGAGGTCAGCGGTGACTCTCATGAGTTCCTGCTATGTTGATCCTCGGGGTGTGTCACACCCCTACACACGTCTGCCTTCAGACGTTTTCGGCTGCCGCCCATCGTCCCACGTCGGGTCTTTTGGAGGATCGTGACCCTTTGCTGGTTAAGAGGGTCAGAGGTGAAGCCACTTTGCCGGTTCGTCCCCCTGTCGAACCAGCCAGTACGGGCAGTGAGCTTAGGGAGTCCTCTCCTTACTCACTCAGGTTCTGTCAAAGAGCCTTCCTGTTGCTTCCAGCGAGGCAGCAGGTGGTTTCCAGGCGCTGCCTCCCGGGATTGGAAACAGGCCACTTTCTGATCCCCCTGGTGTTCCGACTGGTTTGCCCACGATGGGCTATGTGTCTTCCGACTCAGAGGAAGAGTCAGACATGCTTGATGTCGAGAGCCAGCAGTCTTCGGACTTGGGGGCAGCTCTTGATTTCGTGTTTGGGTTCCTTCCGGATCTCAAACCATCTAACTAGTCGACAGTGTCCGCCAGGCCGCGATCATCGGTCGCGCGCCAAGTCTATGGAGCAACCTGCTTCTGGGCGTCTTCGACCGTGCCCGTCGGTACAGTTGGTTGAAGCATTTTCAGCCTTGGACTCCAAGCTAAGTTCCAAGGCTATGAAGGCTCCGTTCTTCACCAGGGTTGATACCTTTTTGCCTCCGACGCGTTATCGTTCCTACGATTCCGCCAATCCGTCGGCCTACCAGACTTTGACGGTTTTGGATCAGGACTCCAATTCCCTCGGACTTTCCAAGTCCAAGTCTGCCGTCATTCCGATGACTACGTCTGGAGTCCACGTTGGGCTTATCGAGAGAGATGCTTGGTATGCTTTCTCTCTTCGATCACGTCGTCTCAACTTTAGCTGCTTATCTGCCTTCAGATAAGTTTGACAAGGTACAGGCTCCTTTGCGTGTGCTGTCCAAGGCGCTCATGCATCTTACTCACACGCATGCCTGTAACACGGCTAATCTGGAATTAGTTCGAGGGGACTCTGTGCGGGACACAGGCCGATCCCTTCCTGAGGAGCAGTACGCTACTCTTCGATCTGCTTTTTTGGCAGGTCCGCAACTTTTCCATGGTTCTTTGTTGACGGTCCAGGATGACGTCCTACGTCATTCCAACGATCAGCTGCTGTTTCTTCAGCTTGATCAGCCTTCTAGGGTAGGCACGGGCCGTTCCAAGCCTAACAAGTGCCCTCGGCTTCCTCTGCAAAGCAAAGGGGCTGATCCTTCTGCCACCGCTTCTACTTCTTACTCAAGGGGTAAGGGTAAGCGTCGGCAGTCTTGAGGGAAGTCCCAGGATTCTTCATTCAGTAGAGGTGTTTTCTCCTCTCGCGAGCCTCGTCGGGGTTCGCAGTGAAGGTCCTCACCTCAACTCGTCCCAGGTTGGAGGAAGGATAGCAGAGTTCGCAGACCGTTGGGCCACCATCACATCCGATCCTTGGATGTTAGATGTTGTTTGGTCCGGGCTGCGAATGTCCTTCCGACGGCACTCCACTCTGTCCAGGGTGCCTTTTCCAACCACAGTTCCTTCAGACACTTTACGTCGGGAACTTTTGTCCACAGAGATA
The DNA here is from genome assembly GCA_031216915.1 of Pictodentalium vernedei. Taxonomy (NCBI): domain Eukaryota; kingdom Metazoa; phylum Mollusca; class Scaphopoda; order Dentaliida; family Dentaliidae; genus Pictodentalium; species Pictodentalium vernedei. The sequence goes on from CM062297.1 coordinate 762,840,717, forward strand.
GACAATCTCCTGACAAAGGGGGCGATTGAGGTCATCAAGAACATTAGGTCAGTGGGTTTCTATTCCCACATGTTCTTGGTGCCGAAGAAGGACGGCCGACTCCGACCGGTTCTCGATCTGAGTTTCCTGAACCAGTCTATCATTGCTCCCAAGTTCAGCATGGAGACTTTCAGGTCGGTCCTCCGTTCAATTCACTAGGGAGATTTCGCTTCCAGCTTCGACCTGCGAGTCGCTTACTTTCACGTTCCGATTCATTGGGCGTTACGGAAGTATCTCAGGTTCGTTTTTCTGGGGCAAGTTTACCAGTTCAAGGCCATGCCTTTCGGCCTCAACCTGGTTCCTTGGGCCTTCACCAGACTGATGTCGCATGTGATGGCTTTCCATCACACACAGTCCAGGGTGACTACTTCGGCATATCTGGACGATATCCTCCAGGGGCATTCCAATGCTGCCTTACTGGAGTCGGATGTCGCCGCTCTGTTGAGCTTGCTCACGTCGCTACGTTTCAGAGTCAACGAGGAGAAGTCGGACCTGGTCCCTTCTCAGTCGTTTTATCATCTGGGGATGGCTTTCTGCACACAATTCAATTTGATGGCGGTTCCCCAGGCCAAGGCTGTGATTCTCTCAGCTTTTGCTCCGACTCTGTCCCAGTCCACATCCGCGTTGGCTCGGAGTTTTCTCCGGCTAATTGGTCTCTGCTGTTCGGTGACAGATCTCATTCCTCTAGGTCGGCTGTGTGTCAGACCACTCCAACACTTTCTGCTCAGTCGTTGGAGGCCGAATGTAGATTTTCTGGATCTGGTGCTTCAGTTTCCAGAATATCTTTATCCTCACCTTCTCCTCTGGGCGGATGTCCAGTGGCTTTCGCAGGGTGTTCCGTTGGACTTACCCACGTCCGATCGCGTTCTGACGGCAGATGCCATCGATCTCGGATTGGGTGCGACGTTGGATCCTCTAGGTCTTTCCATTCATGGGATGTGGGACCAGGATCATGTAGCTCTACACATCAACCAGAAGGAGCCTCTTGCTCTTCTAATGCGTTTCAGGCAGTGGATCCCTCACCTGTCGAATCGCCAGGTCCTGTTGTCCGACCATTCGACGGTGGTTGCTTACATTCGGAACCAGGGCGGCACGCACTCTGTTCCAGTGTACGAATTGGCTTGGGATCTTCTACTGCTTGCTCAGGATGTCCACGCCGGGGTGGCTGTTCGTCACATTCCTGGTTGCCTGAACGTCCTAGCCGACTCCCTGTCCCGTCGGGGCAGGGTCGTTTCCACCAGGTGGATGCTCCACATGGCGGGTTCCATCGATCTTTTGTGACTCGTTGGAACCATCCAGTGGACACTTTTGTGTCCCCGTGTCCAGATGCTCTGGCTTTCGCCGTGGATGCTCTGGCCCTCCTTTGGGATGGTCTTGTCGGCTACGCCTTCCTACCGGTTCCGATTCCACCTCAGGTTCTCACCCAGATATGAACCTGCAGTCTTCGAATCCTTTCGATCATACCTGTCGCTTCGGTGGGTGTGGATCAATCTGCTCCGCTCTCTGTTAGCGGCGGTTCCGGCATGTCTCCCTCTACCTCGTGACTTTCTCTGCCAAAGTCGCCGGAGGAGGTTTTCAAGTTGACCCAACTTCATTGTGCCTTCGCACATGTCTTTTATCGGGTCCTGTCTCCTCCGTAGTGGTTTTTCGAGACACACAGTGGAGTTGCTTTTCTTCAAGGAGGCACTCACTCCACTGGTTTAGCCTCTGTGGCTAAGTGGAAGGTTCTTCTGTCGATGGTGTGCGATCACTCTGTTGCTTCTGTCACTCCTTCGATCACACCGCTTGCGGAGTTTCTGGTATATGTTTGTTTCTGGGGGTCTCCAGCAATGGGTACTTGTCCATGCTTCGGAGACATTTTTTCCTATCTGATACCGCATTGTTTCGACACTCATCCTTGCCTCTCCAAGCTTGTTCAGCTCTTTTCCTTGAAAAGACCTAGGTCTTTGCAGTTTACTCCAAGATGGTCACTTTCTTGGGCGCTGCTCTGCTTGGGGGTGAGGGGCATTCACGCCTTTATCCTGGATGAATATGCGTTTTCCCACATGCCAGATCTCTCCTGCATCCATTTCTTGATGGACTTGTCTTGCTATTCGTGCAGCTTCTGCTTGTCTAGCTACTGGTGCTTGTATTACCAATTGTTTTTTCTGCCACGAGGTGCGTGCATTGTCTTCCTCTTTTAATAACTCTGTCATGTTGTCGGATGACTGATGTTACACTGGCAGCCTTCTGGAGAAATGCTACATTCTCCTTTTATCTGTGACAGTTGCAGGAGCCGACAGAGAACCTTGGAGCCCTCTTTCTTCAGCTCAGGATGTTGTCTATCCAAGCTTTTCAGCTTTTTTCAGGGTCAGTTCCAGCTTTGTGCTGTTACTGCCCTTTCTGTCTGTGCGTCGCACTTCACCATATGCCTCATCTTTCATTGGCTTTTCTAATGTTTGTGATGCTATGGTTTGATAGGCCTAGGGATCTCTTCCTCTGTCCACGGTCCCAGTGCTATTCAGTTATGTGTGGGTTGGTTATGTGATTCCCTCTAGCCTTTTGTCTATTCAGCCTGTAGTAAACAATTGAGGTAGGTTGATAAGAAGTATAAATTTTATAGTAAATTTCCTTTCTTATTATACCTACCGAAATTGTTTATATGGAGGCCCTCCCGTCTTCTTATTCGGGTAAGAATCCTTCCTCCCCGCTGATCACATAACTCCTGTGTTGTTCGGAATCAAAAGAATGACGAATTGATGCATTGCGCACTGTTACGGAAGTCGTGGATTTGTACTATGGAAGAGCATCCCATACTGGGTATGCGCCGATGGCGCTCGGCCCAGTTTTGGCTTATTTTTTTCGTGGTGTTTTTACACCACTTTTCTTTCCCAAATCTTGGGAAAGATTAAAATAGAGAGTATTTTATCCGAGTTAGGTTCTTCCACTGGGGTGCAAGCCTGTAATAAACAATTTCGGTAGGTATAATAAGAAAGGAAATTTACTATAAAATTTATACTTCCATGTCAACACTTTACCCAACTAATCGCCCTCATCTACCCGCGTAATATGCAAATTCAGTAGCTGAAAAAATATTATTTTTCGAAAACTTCAACAAAACCATATCATGTGACCCCTCTTTGGAACGAGCTCGACGAGATTGTTCCAAAGAGGGGTCACATGATATGGTTTTGTTGAAATTTTACGAAAAAATCCAATCCTAAAAATTTAAAGTAATAAATTTTGAAATCGTCTGTGTTAGGTAACTATCAATATGTATGCAGTACGGGTCAAAATCAGTTGTATCATAACCTCAATCACGTAGTATCCTGCAGCTGCTATGCAGATAATACCTGAATCTGACATCATTTTCTGGTAAGCTCTCCGAAAAATGATGTCAGATGCTGGTATGATCAGGGAAGAAGCAGCAGCAGGATACTTTGTTAATCGCAGCCCTCCTACAGCATATTTTGACTGTCCTGTAAATATCAGATGAGTGAAAGCTTCTTGTACCTCTCACCTGCCAAATAATAGTGATGTCGCTATTATTAAATTTGGAAAAATGTTCAGCAGCACTTTTATTAGGCCACCAATATTAATTGGCAGGTAACAGTACATTATTTGTATGAATATGTGGTGTATGAGAATGCAGAGAATGATGGCAACTATTTACCCAAATTCCAGGTTTTTTCCCATGTCGTGGAACAGCCAGTTCAGGAAGGAGAGCCTTACTGTAAAATGCTAATAACTTTGGAACCATGGTGTTAGTCCAGAAGTCAAGATCTCGATGGATACGTTCGATGTGGATCTACTCTGCATACAACCAGGTCTGCCTGGGAAGATTTAATATATTCATTTGACCTTGTATTTGATAGTAGAAAGCATGTGACAGTTTAAGTTTGAGCATCCCATCGATGTTTTGCAGACAGAATCCCTTCGATTTTTGGGCAGCTTCTTCGAACATCATGATTTTGGTCATCAGTACATGCTTTATTTCTAAGATGCCATTGCCATGAAGTTGACTGGAGACATTACCATCCACACTTGCGCCAAGAAATGGATGAGCTCTATCCACATACAATCCCATTTTTTGGATGCTTACTTCTTCTCCTTGTTCCCTAAGATGATGTATATATTCCTGTACAGCATACTTTTCTAGACGAAGGCCTCTTCTTGTAATTCTTGTTTCAGTAAACGATGAGTACAATAGTCTTTCGACAAGCTTATGAACAGGTATGGTTGGCTTGCATTTGACTATGCTGGCAAAGTTTGATGCTGTAATTCTTTTTTTCCTCTCATCGAGCCACTAACCAGATGAAGACTGTTCTTTAGTTTGGGACTCAATATGGTGAAGGATGGTTTCCGATACATTGACCTCTTTCTCATAATAAATTTCAGATCTTTTCTCTAATTCTTCTTTGCTAATGTCTGTACTTTCTTCAATAATGTCAGGACCATATTCAAGTCGAGCTTTTTTGGTTGTGTTTTGTTTCAAGGCAGATATCTTTCTTTTCCATCTCTTGATCTTATATTCCTTCTTCTTCTGATATATCCCAGCTTTTTCCAAGTGATGCTCTCTCTTTGCATATTCTTCTTTGAATGCCCTGCCGGCCCGTGTCCCAGTAGCCTGTTCCCATGCAAGAGCAGCCCAATTCACACCCATGTTTTTTCTGAGAAAAGCTCCGTAGCATCTGTAATTCCAAGCACTCCGATTACAACGGTTCACTATTTTACCCCCATCAAACTTCATCCTCATACTCATCCAGCATTTGGCCAAGTTTGTTGTTGCACCAGTGAGTAGAGATTCTGCTTTGTCAGATATCCGCTTCAAATGGATTTTGATGTTGCGATGGAGGGACGGATCTATCTCACAAGAGTCATTATCCTCTATCGATGCCTCATGCCTCCTGACCAGTACTCTGTTAAATCTTGGAATATCTCAGCATCATCTTCAACACCACTGACAGGTTCTTGATCATGCACAGGTTGGGATGGAGTGCACTCTTACTGGTATCACCCTATTCTTTTTAGCTCACCTGAGCGAAGCTCAAGGGGAGCTTTACTAATCGCTTTCCGTCCATCGTCTGTCCGGCATCTGTCGGCGTCTGGCGTAAACTTTACAAAACCAACTTCTCCGAAGAAACCACTGGCCCAATATTTTTCAAATGTTGGGTAAATGTTTATTACCTAATGTCAATTCAGATTTGTTCAAATGAAGTTGCCCCTCCTCCTGGGTGTGGCCACGCCCCCAAGAGGCACCAAAATCTTCTTCTCATGAACCAGCAGTAGCAGAGACTTGATATATGGTATGCAGCTTCCTTTTGAGGTGTAGAATCAAGTTTGATCAAGAGAAGTTTGTCGGGCATTATTTGCCTTCGTTATGGGAGGGGCAAACATTTTGGCCACGCCTAAAATTTCTATTTTCTGAACTGTGAGGTCGATTTGAACCAAATTTGATATGAGATGATAATGGGTCATAAGTAGTTGATTGATGCAAAAAAAAATTTTCTCATTGCCCCGTGGGAACCTCGGGAGCTAAAGATAGGAAAAACATTAAAACTGCCATATCTCCAAAACTACACGGAACAGAGAATTCTTATTTTGTATGAAGCTTACTTTTATCCAGTAGAATAGAATGGTTAAAAAAGTCCGTATCGGTTTGATCACAAGGTACTTTTTCAGGTTTTGAAAAAGTGCTGAGTCAGCACTTTTTAACACTGTAGGCAATGGGAAAAACATTAAAAAATCTTCTTCTCCAGATCCAGCAGGCAGAATCTTTTGATATTTGGTATGCAACATTGTAGGGTGGATCTGATTCAAGTTTGTTCAAATCGCCCCCGGGTTCATATTTGGGCTAAGTATAGGAGCCTGATTTCGAACTTAGTGCATTTCAGGCAAATTTCTTAAAAAATCTTCTTCTCCAGATCCAGCAGGCAGAATCTTTTGATATTTGGTATGCAACATTGTGGGGTGGATCTGATTCAAGTTTGTTCAAATCGGCTCCCTAAATTCATATTTGGGCTCACTATAGAAGCTCGAATTTGAACTTAGTGCATTTCAGGCAAATTTCTTCAAAAATCTTCTTCTCCAGATCCAGCAGGCAGAATCTTTTTATATTTGGTAAGCAACATTGTGGGGTGGATCTGATTCAAGTTTGTTCAAATGCCCCCCCCCCCCCCCCCCCCCCCCCCCCCGGATTTATATTTGGGCTCAGTATAGGAGCCCAAATTTGAACTTAGTGCATTTCATGCAAATTTCTTAAAAAATCTTCTTCTCCAAATCCAGCAGGCAGAATCTTTTGATATTTGGTATGCAACATTGTGGGGTGGATCTGATTCAAATTTGTTCAAATCGGCTCCCTAGATTCATATTTGGGTTCACTATAGAAGCTCGAATTCGAAGTTAGTGCATTCAGGCAAATTTCTTCGAAAATCTTCTTCTCCAGATCCAGCAGGCAGAATCTTTTGATATTTGGTATGCAACCTTGTGGGGTGGATCTGATTCAAGTTTGTTCAAATCGGCTCCCTAGATTCATATTTGGGCTCACTATAGAAGCTTGAATTCAAACTTAGTGCATTTCAGGCAAATTTCTTTGAAATCTTCTCAAGATTCAGCAGGCAGAATCTTTTGATATTGGGTATGCACCATGCTTAGGGGGGGGGGGGGGGGGAGATTCAAGTTTGTTCAAGCCAAGTCCCTGGGTTCATATTTGGGCTCACTGTGGTAGCCCGAATTATAACTTAGTTCAAAATGAGGAATTTTCTTTAAAAATCTTCTTCAGAATGTTTTGATATTTGGTATGCAGCATCCTTAGGGGGTGAGATTCAAGTTTGTTCAAGCCATGTCCCTAGGTCCATATTTGGACTCACTGTGGGAGCTCGAATTGTAACTTAGTTCAAAATGATGAATTTTCTTTAAAAAATCTTCTTCTTCAGATCCAGCAGTCGGAATGTTTTGATATTTGGTGTGCAGTATCCTTAGGGGGGTGAGATTCAAGTTTGTTAAAGCCAAGTCCCTGAGTTCATATAAAGGCTCCCTGTGGGAGCCTGAATTATAACTTAGTTCAATATGAGGAATATTCTTTAAAAATCTTTTTTTTTTGATCCACTGGTTAGAATCTTTGGATATTTGGTATAGCTTTTCTTAGGAGGAGCAGATGCAACTTGTTGAAATCAATTCTCTGGGTTGATATTTAAGCTACCATGGTGAGCGCCCTCAGGCCCCTTGGGGCCTCTTGTTTCTTCATCTTGCAGAAGTCAGAGCACTGCCTGTGGTCACCAAACACATACATGCTGAGCTGCATTCATGATGTCATATCTTAATAGCTCGACTGAAGATTTTTAGCACAACTTTGGCGAAGCCAAATTTGAGCTTATGCCATGGCCAGTCGTCCATCTTTCCGTCTGTCCGTCTGTCCGTCAACAATTCAATACGGCTCGGGCTAGGGGCCGTACTTATGAACCGATTATTACGAAACTTCTTGGGTACCTTTGTTATGACCGTGGGACGAGAACGAGTGTTTTGGGGTCTGGTCCGAAATTCAAGATGGCTGCCAGCCGCCAATTTGTACCGACAATGCAGAAATCTGTTTTTTGCACAGAACTTCCATATGAAAGTGCTGATTTGAATAATTTTTTGTATGAATGTTTAGTACCATGGGTTACATCACATATAATACAGGTTTTTTTCTCTTACGTAAATTATGCAAATTAGACTAACTTTGATGTATTTAGTGTTACTTTCAGCACTGTCAGTGCAAATGCCAATACGGCTCGGGCTAGAGGCCGCATTTATGAACCGATCTTTACGAAACTTCTTGGGTACCTTTGGTACCGTGGGACAAGAACGAGTGTTTTTGGGTGCGGTCCAAAATTCAAGATGGCCGCTGGCAGCCATTTTGTTCAAAATTAGGGGCAATCAGATTTTTGCGCAGAACTTCCACATGAAAGCTGATTTGAATAATTTTTTGTGTGAATGTTTAGTACCATGGGATACATCACATATAATACAGGTTTTTTTTCTCGTGCAGAAATTATGCAAATTAGATGAACTTTGAATTTTTCAGTGCTACTTACACACAGTAAATACACATGTCAATACGGCTCGGGCTAGAGGCTGTATTTATCAACCGATCTTCACGAAACTCCTTGGGTACCTCTGCTATCACCTTGGGACGAAAACGATTGTTTCTGAGTGCGGTCCAAAATTCAAGATGGCTGCCAGTGGCCATTTTGTACCGAAATTAGGTCTAGTCAGTTTTTTGTACACAACTTCTATACGTCTCAGACTAGAGGTCGTATTTATGAACCGATCTTTACGAAATGTCTTGGGTACCTTTGTTATCACCGTGGGATGAGAACGGGTGTTTTTGGGTGTGGTCCGAAATTCAACATGGCCACCAGCAGCCATTTTGTACCAAAATTAGTGCAATCAGTCTTTTGTACAGAACTTCTGTATGAAAGTTCTGATTTGAATAAATTTTTGTATGAATGTTTAGTAAAATGGAATACATCACATACAGTACAGGTTTTTTTCTCGTGCAGAAATTATGCAAATTAGATGAATTTTGATTTATTTAGTGCTACTTATACACTGTAAGTGCACATGTCAATACGGCTCGGGCTAGAGGCTGTATTTATCAACCGATCTTCACGAAACTTCTTGGGTACCTTTGTTATCACCTTGGGACAAGAGCAAGTGTTTCTGAGTGCGGTCCAAAATTCAAGATGGCTACCAGTGGCCATTTTGTACCAAAATTAGGTCCAATCAGTTTTTTGTCACAACTTCTATACAGCTCATATTTATGAACTGATCTTCACGAAACTTCTTGGGTACCTTTGTTTTCACCTTGGGACAGGAATGAGTGTGTTTTGGGGTGCCTTTGTTATCACTGTGCTATGAGAACAAATATTTTGGGGTTCAGTCAGACCCACTCTGGGACTCAAAGATTTCTTTTCTAGTTTATCATCTGACTGTCACCCACCTTTACAATACTTTACCTATACATTTGTTACAGGCTATGGTCAGTATTTATGTACAGGCCATTACAATACTTTATATGTACTTTTGTTATCAGGTCATTACCTAGATGTTTGTCATTGCTGTGTCACATACTATACATGTACATGTCTTGACAAGTTGAGCTACAGTGTCATTGACACTTTCATTTTGATTTTTCAGTTGAAGGACCAATCTGACTTCTAAAGGATATCATCGACCTAACACATGATACAAACCTCACTTTCTTGACTTTGGTCAGCATGTTTTTGCCCTTATATTGTGGATTGTCGGCTACTAACTGTTCTAGTTTGGTTCGTAGACATTTTGTGATATGGTTGGCACATTCAATTTTTTTCACTTTTCTTCCCCATATGGGAACTTCTTGTATCCTACTATAAACCCAACTATCTCCATCTCCCACCATCCGCATATACCTTACTCCATGCATTCTTTCTGCAGAAAGGAAACCTTGTACAATTATTTCACTCCATCCCTTGACTGCTCCCTGACCAATTTCTGTAGCATTTGTGATCTGGAGGATTATGGTTGCGACTCTCGTAATATCTACATTTTGAACAGTTCTTATTCAAGATACCCATGTATAGTAGTTTACTGGTCACTGCACCAATTATTACGGCAACTCCACCTGCAACATTATAAGAATGTTTATGTGATCGCTTACTCCACCCACCGTCGCAAATAACTGTAATTGCTGGAATCCCTTCGACATCAAAGTGCTGTCTCTCCAAAGCAAGTCGTCGCTCCTCACATCCTGCTGCCAGCATCTCCTGTTGCACACATTCTTCCCCAATGTACCCAATGCCACACTTTCAATGTTGCTGAATGTTTGCCTACTCATCCCAGGCATGTCTAATGTTGCGGCTATCTAATTCAGGGTACTACAACCTCCACCTGTCCCCATCTGACCCCAAACAGCCCTCGCATTAACATCGAAATATTTGTGATCTCCAAAATGACTTTTCCTACTGGTGTGGAAGTGGAAGACATGAAGACATCCTAGACACCATGCCATCAGAACAGATGCCAAGCCATATCTCTTGGACTCTTTCAATAACTGGTATGTTTTTTTTCTTAGCAGCAATGCGTACTAATGCAGAAGAACAATTTGTAACATGGATGACAATATTATTAATATGATCCTCTAATGATGACAAATCCACTAGCCGGTAACCTTCAAGTGATGTAACCTTTGTTTTTGCTAATGATATTATAAATCATTTACGATCTTGTACAGTTTTCTTTACATGAAAAATGTGCCTGTCTGTGATCAGATGTGGTGTATCAGTATCAAGATGACATATTCGTAGGCGGAGTCCATCTAACTGCCTTACTGTGTGAAAATTACCACTGACAGGGGGGCTGACGGGTACAATCGACCTACTGGCTTTAACTTTCTTTTTATAACGGCCCGTTTTTCTACCAAATTTTCCACTTTTTGTGTATTTTCTTCTTTGTGAAGAACCCATTTTTACAACATAGAGAGGCCAATGGAGCACCTTAGTTTGTGTGAACATGTACATTTTCAGTTCCTAAAGCCGATTTTCTACCAAATTTTCCACTTTTTGTGTATTTTCTTCTTTGTGAAGAACCCATTTTTACAACATAGAGAGGCCAATGGAGCACCTTAGTTTGTGTGAACATGTACATTTTCAGTTCCTAAAGCCGATTCATTTTTAAAATGATTTCTCTGATTACCTACCTGCTTTTCATGTGAGAACACACGACCCTGACAAAAAGTTTTATGAAAATACTCATTTTATAATAAATTAAAAATATGTTTACATTTTCACGTTGTAAACAATAAACATGTGACATATGTTAGACCCAAATCAAAATCACCTTTGGTTGAAGAAACTGATTGCCGATCAAGCACCATCCATCGCTGGACATTTCAGGTTGACTGAAGTAAATATATTGCAGTCTGTTCCCTCTGCAATCGGACTAACGGTTGTTTTGAAAACTGTTTAGACCTAGCACCCCTTCCTGTCAAATCAGCGGTCAGGGCCTCTGATGTAAACATATAATCTCCCAACTCTTTATTAATTCCACTAGCCATTTTCAATATATGTATACCAAATATACCAATTCTCAACTTAATAAAAAAAATCTTATCCAAAAAAAAAAAAATCAATCTTTGGCTAATAGATTCTATATCAATTCCAAAAATGAATAAAAAATAATTTATCCTGTCGGCGACGCCAAAAACTGTAACGACACCCCACCGCCTAGAACTTGATAGGCAGACACTTTCTGATGTAAACTTACCAAAATGAGCTTCCCACCAAACAGTGTCCCATTAAGCCAATCAAGCCAGTCGTACAAGTTTGTTGTCGTTGGGGTGTCTTCAGGTTCGTTAAGAATTTCTAAAATATTTTCATAAGGGCATGGAAAAGAACAAAAAAAAAAAAAAAAAGAAAAGAAAAGAAGAAAAAAAGACTCGCGAGAAATTCAGTGATAAAAGGTCACATGACGGGTAAATGGCAAAAAGACATTAAGTTAATTTCATTCTTTTTATTTCCCTTATTTTTTTTTCTCTTTCAATTATTCAAGCATTATGACAAACAGATTGTACACTCTCCTAACTAAGAGGAGTATCATATTCATTAATTCTATACATATCACTCCTTAATTTATCGCTTTCTCACCCTTAGGGCATATCCAAGAAAAAAAATGAAAAACACTCGACTACCGCCCTTTCTAAGATAAGGGAGGACACCACAAAAATTAAGCCCCAAGTCACTAAAAGGAAAATTCCCCTGCTACCAAAGTGTCATATATACCCTTTCCTGTGAAAAGACTTAATCTATTTATGACTAGCATCATAGCATATCACAAAAGTATCTACCAAGGAGTCGTATACCAAACAAAGTAGTTAATAATAACAAGCACTGCTTCACTTGCCAAAAACAAATGCCACAAACACCCCGACCAAAGAGGGGGCGAGCGACAAAAGGCAGCCGAATTTCTAAAGATCCGGCGCACAAAAATATCTATGCCAACCCTTTACACACGCAGCGATTAAATATCCAGACAGTCTAAAGTGAGCTGGAAGCCTCTTAAACAAATCGCGCCTTACATACATTCAGGAAGCTTTCTTACAATTATTTGAAGTAAATAATTTATAAAATTTATGACTTCCACCATAAAATTTTGACAATACTATTTACCAGTCATAAACAAAAGGAAAATTCTACCGCGACCACCCTTAAACAAGAAAAGGGAGTGCACATCAAAACGATAAACATCCTACTCTCACACCCCATGAATGGGAGAAATTCATGCTTTAATTACGTCTTCTGCCCTCCTAAATATTTGTAATATCCACTGAGGGGAGAACTAAGTCAAACATCTAACCAAATGTTTGAACACTGCCGAAGAAAAATGAGGGGGGGGTGGGGGGGGGGGGGGGTGGGGGGCGGGGGGGGGTCCTTTCAACTGTCCATCCGAACTCGCCCCGAAAATGTATGGGCCAAAATTTATTGGCGACCGACCCCGCGTCATGCGTTGTACCTCGTCAATCGACTAAGCACAACGCAGGACGAAGGTCAGATGTATGGGCCAAAAATTTATTGGCGACCGACCCGCGTCATGCATTGTACCTCGTCAATCGACTAAGCACAATGCAGGACGAAGGTCAGAAACGAATGTAAAAAAAAATAATAAATAACGACCGGTCCGTGGTAGGGTGCAATACGGAGGAATAAAACTATGGTACGTACCCGACGAAATCCAAAATGATTCTGCCCACTTCGAGAGTCCGAAACCACATAAAATAACCACTGTGCATTATTAGTCCGTGCTAACTCACACAAATCAGCACGGACCACTCAATCTGAAACGATTCATCAGTCGACCAGTAAATCGACCCCACTTTCTTAAGCAAACTCTTAAGGCGACTGTCAATTAATTTATCGTCGCAAGAGTTCAGAATAACAATCGGCGGTATTATATAAACATATATCTTTTCTACAGAATTCATTGTAAGAATTCTGATCTTGAACTTGTAGAAATCTTTTAGTGCATAGTAATATCTAACACAATATAGTTGTCTAGGGTTCAATCATTTATTGAAAGTTATTACACTTTTTGTCCTGATTTGTAACATATTGAGAAATAGGAATATACTACCTAGTAACATCACCCACAAACAAGTGGAATATAAATGAAATCAGCAAAAAGTGGGCGATTGTTTTTGATGTTGAATCGTCGTGAAGAGGGCCGATGAAAAATTTCTAAAATTTGATTATACTAAAGTCTGCAAATCTCACTTTAAATGCCTCAAGTTCAAATAATCTATTATGTTCGTGTAATTTAGTTCAGTGCGTATAGTAGATGTGTTAGAATTTATATCACACACTCTTTTTTATCGTAGAGAAATTTTCCTTTATTTGTCAACATCGCCTACTTCCCCAGATGGTTTGCATTTCGAGCGCTGTTTTTTAGAATGGAACAAATTATACCTGCTTGTCTGGATATGTTTCTAGTACGTCACAAACTAGTGTCTCGTTTGTATCCATACATTGCAGAAGGGGCTGTATGTTATCCCATTTTAGGTATTTTGCGGACAGATAAAAATCAATTTCAAAGTATCTGTAAATACATTTTACACATTTTTGATACTGGTAAACAGGTGTTCTGTAGTCTATAACTGATATATTTTAATTAATGGCTATGCATCAGTCAGTTGGATTTGATTATTTTGCACTTTGAGCACTTGTATTTTGGTCAAAATTGGGTTGACAAAGTTCGTAACCCACCCCTCAGCTCTTTAGTACAGTGTACACCTCATATTATTTTTATCAAAAACATAGCATACAGGGAACAGAGATGAACATATTCCCAATTATCACAATTCTTGTCTTATTTCATAATCCTTTCATAAACATTGAACATTATCCTTTTCATCAAATACAACACACAAGTTAAGCTACAGTGTCATTGACACTTTCATTTAAAAAAACGTTTAACAAAACTTTTTGTTTTCTCTTGTTACTCTGATACAGTTAAATATACAACACGTATACCGCAAACTGTCAGAATAAGGACAATAAACTTGAGTCTGAGTCCTTAATTCACATCTAAACATGGCTTTCCAGGGGCCACGTTAACGAACCTCTAGTGAAGTAGGCCTTCTTATAGAAAATAGATAAGCTTGGTTTTTAACACAAATAATATCAATATCTGATTCTCAACCGAAACGGACTGGTACAGATAACTACACATTTTTCTTTTTGAACATACTGGCAATTTATCTGCTTTTCGCCCGGGATATAACATCATAATCCGCCCAAATGTTAAATTAAAATGCTTTTTTTTATTCTATCTGACAGCCGCTATTAAACCCCAGGCACGGGGGAGATTATCTTCAAAACACAGATCAGATCCAATTCGGTAAAACCGGTCCATGCTTCTCTTATCTTTTTCCCGGAGCTACTTTAAAATACGGTATCAAAATTCAACTCGGGACCATTCCGATTGATGAAGTGTGTCCCCACGGGAACGAAAAGAAAACCACCCAGGAGAAAAATTGGAAGTGTAATAAAATTTGAATGGAGACTTTTGTAAACAGTGCGGGACGGATTTTATACTTGATGTTGGTTAAAGGGCAAACAGAAATTCCAAAATGGTCAGTTAAATGATACTTGCAGTACTTCGTCTCTCCGTACTTGGGAGGATGTGCAGCTGCAATGTGCCCCAACAGTGACGTGGTGAAGCAAATGTGCTTAGCCAGCAAAAATATATAGATTCTTTTTAATGTCAATTTTGCCGTAGGCTTTGGGGATTAACAACAAACAAAGGATTTAATTTAACATGCCACTGAACAGAAGTAACTAATTGAGCTTAATTGTATACTGGTATGTCATATCTTCAACACCTTTCCAAGGCTAATTTAATTATTAATCTGTCAAAGGGCCGAATCTATTGAAAAGAAACCCATGCTGGCTGGGGAGAATTATTATTACCCAAAACACCAACATACAGACGACAGCGTCTGGCCAAAATGTTATCAGTCTACCCAGTTTCCAGCCACGAAAATAAACATACTATTTCCAAGGAAAAACGTACCAAATGCTAGGAAGATAAACCCGGTGATCCATTAGTCTGGTGGATGATATCTAGCTGCTCTCGCTCCGATAAAGTATCTTATATATGTGTGTTCAAGGAACTGTTGCATATTTTTCTCGTTGATGTGAGGAGTATGGCTGTATGTATTACCATGTCATCGGTTTTGTCTAGCAGAATCATGTATTAGTGAGAAATTTTTTACAAAAAAGCTTTCGTTGTGATATGGTGTTTCCAGTATTCGTGTACCTGCCTGTCAGGCGACCTGAACGTCATTAACATTAATTAATTACTTAATCACTCAAGTCTTTCAGTTGGAATTGGTTTACAGGTGTGTGCAGACCCAGCAAGAAGAATATACACCATTATCATATCGGCTATTAATCACTAGCTCAGGATTTCCCCGATGGATACTCTTCCCCATTCCTTTCCCCGTGTCAATCTGTGTTGGTCATAACTGTATCCTGTGTTCGCAATAGTTTCTGTGTGCGATATAACCTTAAGAGTATGAACCGTCTCGCTCTGCTGATTGCTTATTCTACCAATGTGTTCTTGTCGTGCTCTGGTGAATTAGATTGATAACTCACTTTTTTAGACTGTTTACTATTGTTTGACTGAATATAATTAAGGAACTCGATGGGCTTGTTGTAACCCACGAAACTTTTGACCATTGGTCATTTCAATTTCAATTTCAATACCGTTCAACTGGTTCAAGTGATGTCAAACGAAAACACAAAAGAACTTGAAACGGATATAACAGACGGAAAAAAATGCCCCCGATCTGTAGGCGAAACACCTTCTCCAATGGATTCTAAAAAAACAAAACCCTGCCTACAACTCGAGAGCGATTACCCGGGTCTGGATCTTGATGATAATGAATCTGGTGATTCAACATTTTCTACATTAATTCGACGCGTTTAACAATCCAGCAGTTCGTGCCACGCTAAAATCAATCTTTACTGAGGCCGCCCAAGAATGAATCGAGCAGTTAGAAAATAATGTCTCTGATTTACAGGAAGAAATAAATGTAAAAAATAAAACAAACTATAATAGATCTGCAGGACAAAGTTGATGATCTCGAACAGTATGGCAGGAGAATGAACCTGTGCTTAACTGGTGTTCCCGAGGGTCGAGAAGATAAACACCGACAGAATTATCATGGACGTGGCTGAGAAAATTGGGGTTCCTCTTCCCCTAAATGACGTACCTCGCAGTCAATCGTGTGGGACCAAAATTTGTTAATGGCAACCCTGTGCATGATCGTCCAATAATCTCCAAGCTCAATAGTTATAGGTGTAGGGATAAGTTATACAGAGCTAGGATTAAACTGAAAAACGTTAAGCCCGATTCTATCCCCAATGTTGCCCGATCTCATGCTTCTACCCACTCCGGTATCTTTCTGAACGAGGACCTCACTCGGACTCGATCCAATATAGCCTGGCGGGCCAGAAAACTTGCACGTGACAAAAAGATCAAGGAGTCATGGTCATTCAACGGTGTTATATTTGTTAGACTTTCCAATGATAAAGTAAAGTGCCTAACAACCCCCAGCCAAACTGAAGACCTGGAGAATACCTTTAGGCTAGTCACAGTTATTGACTTGAACGCAAGCCAGATTACTTCATTACAAACCCCGAATTAAGCCTTAAGTTCAGCATATACATAAATCAACTTGACCCTCCTAATAATGGCTAAAGCTACAGAGGCACCTCACAGGTGCCGAATCCCCGTTTTTCATACTGGAAAAGCAGAGAGGCGGCACATGTGGGGGGTGTCGGGCTTTTGGAAAATTAGAGGGTTAGTACAGCTGATCAAACATATATTACTGCTTCTGTCTAAATCCGAACCTCCGACAAATGCTTGGGGAGATACCACGGTGTGACCCAGAATATTGCATCAACGCCACAGTGCTTTGGAACGTACCCCGATTTTTGGTTGTACTTTATATTGGGTTCACGATACTCTGAGATAATCACCACTACAAAGCAAAGCACAATGAACTAGCAATCCCTTTTGCTAATCTGGAATGCACCGCTTACTTCACACAGGGGTCACCTTCTCCATTAAGACAATCACCACCAGCCAAAGCGCAGAAATCTAGAATTAATCTTTTCTTTTTTGTCTTCTCACCCGGTGTTTTAATGTATATAAAATACGTCAGATGTTCCACATTTACTTATTGTATCTTAGTGTTGTGGACAGTTACGCATTCAGTTTCAGATTTTGACGCTACCCAGCATAATTATGACAATCTTGGTTCTATTTCTTCCGTGGCATGTATCCGTCGACACGAGTGCAATGAACTTGCCTGAGCTGATCATCACGACATACATGAACGAACTCGAGCTGTTTTCCGATGGGTGTCATTGTTCGGGTGGAACCGGCACCTGTTAGTGTTGATGCCAAAAGCCGATTAAAACAACCCTTTCCTTTCTTTTAATTAGACGTGCGTACGCATCAGCCCATGGCACTACAAATCGCAGGACGCCACTAACCGGCTCACTGCTGGGATATTTTTATATTCAAAATCTATTCAGTACTTGTTGCTTGATTGCAAATTACAGAGGAGTGCCTATTAGCACTCTTCGGTGGTTTGCAATCGAGCAAATCTGTACAATTGATGCTTCATTGGCTTCTGAGGCTGAATATAGAACACATGCCATAAACGAGATCTTTGCAATAGAATCCTCAGTTTCTACAGATACCGGATGGTGGCTCGTTAGTGCTGATGGTGATAGCCCATTAAATGATCCTTTCCTTTCTTTTAAACTTGAGTGTGTGTCAGTCACGGCATTTCAAATAGCAGGTCGCCACTAACTGTTCACTGCTGGAATATTTTTACACACAAAAACTTACTCAGTACCATTTGCTGGATTGCAAAGTACAGAGGAGTGCCTATTGGTACTCTTTGGTGGTTTTCAATCGAGTGAATCTGCACTATTAAAACTCTCTATCACTTAACCTGTACTTATCTGCTTCATAGCAAATGGTGATATGCAACCAACCCGAGTTTAAGGTATGACAGTGCATTGCGTAATAACTGAGGTGTAAGTATTCCCTTTTTGTGCGAGATCTTTAGGTATATCCCTTATTTTGTCAGGGAGGTTATAAATTTTAAGTTCACACCCTATAGTCGTTTGGGTTGGGGTCTGGCCCGGATCGGCTGGGTTGGGTGAGTGTGAACCAAATTGGTTCATATTCACTCGGCCCGGTTGATTTGGGTCATTTTTCGGCCCAACGGATTTTGGAGTGTAGACACAGGTGGAAGTCTTCCCTTTTTGTGCGAGGTCTTGGGGTATATCCCTTATTTTGTCAGGGAGGTTATAAATTTTAAGGTTACGCTCTGGAGGTCGGTTGTGTTGGGGATTGACCCGGATCGGCTGGGTTGAGTGAATGTGAACCCAATTGGGTTCATGTTCGCTCAACCCGGTTGATTGGGTTAGTTTTCGGCCCAACTGATTTTAGAGTGTAGACACGCAATCAATTCATGCTCAGTTGACCGACAGAGAGACAGTTCCTGTTTTTTTCGTATTTGTCAAATATGTCGGAGCATAAATACAACAAACCCATGATAACTATTTCATCACTACTACTTCCACACCGCTTTCTAAAAAAGCTCCAGATCTTCCATTACTTATTAACTTTTACATTCCTGTTCTCATCTCCTTACTTTTCAGATTTCTCCATTAGCTGTAGTACTCGGGCTGAACCTGCGTGTAACACCAATGAAGGTATAACGATCCCACCCTTGAAAATTATACTTTTCTCTTTCAATCCATATGTAATTGATAATGGCTGATATCATCACGTATAGAATAAGAGTGGGATCCTTTCTTCCTGTTGCTCAATCTGGTGCTGGCCACTGAAAGCGCTTGCAATTTTGTGACGTGCTGTTGTGAACCTGCTTTGTAGCTTTGGCCTAAGGGGGGGGGGGTTACAATTATTTGCCTTTTCCTTAGTTTCCCATGGCTATCTGGTGTGCCAGGAAAGTCATGCTGTCACCTTTTCTTCTAAAATAAATATAGGCGAACGTGAAGGACTTGCAAAATACCCCCTGTAACTGGCTCAAGATACTCTTACTCCTATGTGGCGACATAGAAAAGAATCCAGGACCGCGTCTTCAATCGTCCATATCATCCGAATTGATTGGATTGGACGAGGACGAGACAATTTCATCACAACGTCCTGACTTGAAGTTGTTTCATATGAATATTCAAAGTATTAAACCCCAAACTTGACATTATACGTTGCGAAATTACAAACTATGACATTTGCGTCTTTACTGAATCGTGGCTAAGTGAGGCCGATAGTAACTCCGACTTAGAGATTCCTGGCTACCCACGAACGAATAAGATATGACAGAAAAACTAGTGGCCGGGGGGATAATAATTTACATTAGGAATAATTACTGAGTTAAACGTGAAGCAGCTTATCTGCAATGATATTAAAGCATATGCCGGGTTCGTAATGATCACGAGTCTGAAAAACAGGGGCTGCACTTCGTAAAGCCAGGATGTATAGCCGAGACTGTCACATTATTGTTCTAAAAAACATAACAACGCACAGAATACGTTTTATTTTAAAATACTTCCTCTATTTGGTAATTTTATTTAAAAATGTCTCGACGAACTGTTTCGAGAATGAAGGTGGACAAGATCATGTTCGATGGCGACAAACTTACCTTTAATTATACAGGGGGGTGGGGGGGATCCAAATGACATATCGGCAAAACATTTTATTTTAATACGGAAACAAGTTCAATATCTCGAAAAAATACTGGGCAAATTGTTTAAAATCGGACATTATTCCAGGG